>VXBC01004202.1:1226035-1322393 GCA_013399945.1 Ploceus nigricollis | reverse complement strand
CCCCATCCTCTCCCAATCCTCTTCCTAAGGTAAATGAAATTACTTGAACAGAACTGTGTTTTCACAGTGTATCAACAAAAAATGTTGGAACTCAGAAATGGAAACAACCAAACTGTCTAGAGATCAATACATGTCAAATACTGAAAAAATAAAAAAAACTCTAAAAGGAGATGGCATCAGTAGGGGCATCTAAAACTGCTTTCAAAAACTTGTCCTTTATTAAACTAATACAGCCTGGTCATCACATGACAGAGATTGAGTGAATTTTAATTGTCTCTGGATAGAGGAAAAGAATAAAAAGAGTATTGAACAAATCAATCATACATGCTATTTAAATGTTAAATTGTAAATTTTCTCTGCAGAAAGACTGCCAGGGAGCGATATCATATACAGCATCATGTGCAGGTTTGTCTAAACAGTAACTCTGTCCACTCCATGTACACGAGTGACCAAGCAACTCAACAATGATAACTCTGGACTCCACGATCATTCTCAACCCTCCCAGATCCAAATCAGATACACCATGCCCTGGATTTCTGCAGTTTTCAAAAGGATCATGCAAATAGTTCAAAAAGTTTGAAGATGTCATATGGAAGACATTTTCTTGCTGTTAGAGCAGAAAAACTCATACAGCTCCTTAAAAACTCAGAGTTTTCTGAGTATCCTTAGGAGAATTATGACTTCCCCAAGATTGTAAAGGCAGTTTTAAATAAAACATCCAACTTACTGGTTGGTGACTGGGCAATGTTCTAGCAAAGCAGGTTTACCATGATGTGTGGTTCAGGTACAGAGACAAATGGTCTTCCACTCTCTAAGAAGGCCGAAAAAGAAAGCATGAGGCTTATCTTCAGGCCTTATAATTTTATATCTCCACAGCTTCACATTATTCTTGTAGCCAACCTTTTCATTTAGAACATTTGAATTGTATACCAACTTTTGTCTTGCACTTAATTTTAGATGAGAAATCAAATTTGCAAATTTCAGATTAATTCTTGAAACAAATTTACCTATCTCTATTCTGTCTATGCCGATTGAATATTTGTCAGAGAAAAAGTGTGATAAAAACCCTTGGGAACTGTGCTCTAAAATATGTGGAAAAACATTCTTCCCTTAGAATGTATATTTAGACACACTGCTTTGTTGCCTATATTAAAGCTCCTCGTTAAGTAGGCAGAAGCAATCAGCCTCTTGAACGACCTAGCTGATGAAGAGTTTTATCATTTATATACCGTAATTATATGTAAGATATCATGTCAGGGCTTACCTTGAACATAGGAGAAGCATCATGATTTAGTAAATGGATAATAAGGCAATAAGCCTTATAATGTGTTGATTTGTTAGCTTAGATGTGTGCATAGAGTTAGCATCAACTGTTAGCATCAACTATTCTGATGAGATGGCTATGAAATCAAGCTGTGCTGACACCAAACAATTTTAGATACTTCCAAGGCCAAGCTCTAATAATGATACTTTGGTGACCCTCAAACCCTCATTAATGTTTTTGTGATATAAACGAAATGCTTAGCCAGTATGTTATACTCTAATATATTCCGTATATATCCATAAATGAATATGTATGGTTTGAAAATGTTTTCCTAACATCTTTTTTCTGCCAGCCCAAGGGATTTTGAGCCTGGGAAATTGTTCAAGATTTTATGTTGTTCAAGAAATGCTTGCCTGACTTCAGCAAACAGGAGGGTGAAGCCTTACATCTTGTTTAAGTTTACTATGCAAGCATGCAATATCTTGTATAGTATTTACCAAAAATTCCATGTGTTTTTTAGAGGGGCAGACCCAAAAAGGGTGTATCACAAACACACCTTTATTAACAGGTGATTTAGGGCATTTCTGCTTCTCATTAAATTTTTTTTCTAAGCTCTTGTTTTCAAATATTCTCTCAGTTCTTCTTCAACAGCTAGCAACAGTTTATTTTTCTTGCTCCTTCTAAATGTAAATATTCTATTCCTAAATTTCCTTCTGCATGTTAATCCTTTCAGATTAATATGTCCAGCTTTTTCTTACACAGAAAAAACAGAAATTTTTTTTGTTTGGTTTTTTTGTTTGGTTTTTTTTGTTTTTTTTTGGTTTTTTGGGTTTTGTCTTGTTTTGTTTTATTTTGCCTTTTTTTTCCCCTTGGTGTCTATTTATTTATTTATTTATTTATTTATTTATTTATTTTTAATGCAATCAAAATGTTCTCTTGCTAAGATTCCCTCCCAGAAACTGCATATATTAAATGCTTCAGATAACATAAACCTCAATACAATAGTGAGAACTAATGACAATTAGTTTTTTTAGGCCATGGCTTTACCCTTCCCCAAAACCTTTTTTTTCCCAAAGACGTCTGGCTAGAGTTTTGAATCCTGTGTTCTACCTGCACCTTTTTATTTTGAGGGCAGGTAGCTTGTGTGACACTCAATTGTCAGGACATTCCTGTGTCCTTCTGTTGCGTTACTGACTTAAGGTGGATGTGTCTCCGTGACAGTAAATCAATCAGGTCTCTAAAGTTAGATGGGATTCCAGCCCCCAATGCTCACCCTAGATAAGGAGCTAGAAATAGGAACCATACTGAAATGCAATAACTTTGAATATTTTTCTGGTCAGACCACTGAGACACACAGTAATAATAAACCACATTACAAGTCACATGACATGTTTACAAAATTTACAAACACCTCAAAGTAGTTGTCCACTTGTTTTATTCACTTGAAAAAGTAATATCTGTGCTTTTACCTAATTCCAATGAGCAGATGAACAAGGGAGAAGGCTATTTCATTTTACAATGCTACTGTCATTTAATATTTTCAGTGTTTCAGTTTGTTATAGCTTAAATATGATTTATTTTTCAAATCTGGACAAATAGGCATTTTTAGTGCAAATATTAAGACACCAAAAGTAAGGCAGACTGGTTTGTGTTGGGCAAAACTTTTGATTTGACTGAAAATGAAAAAATGCTTTGAATTATTATGCTAGATTTTTTTAAATTTACATTAAATTAAATGTTCAGTTCACGAATCAGATTTAAACAATATTCAGTTCAGAAGACCATTACTTTTTATTTACAGTAAGAAAACCTGGACTATACGTACTATAATTATATTTGTCTGAGAAAATTGTAACTCCTCAGAAACCTATCCACAGCTTGTCATAGCATGACAAATTACTTCAGAGAAATTTCACAGCAACAAAATTATTGAAGAAGGAGCTTGATCTTTCATCCTATCTGGAACTGAAGGCTTTTAAGTGATCTGCAGTTTTCCTTGATTATTAATTATAAATCTTTGAAGCTGACCAACGGTACACTCAGCAGTCCTGTAAATGAGGGAGTTTTTTGGCTATGACTCTTCATTATATATTCTCCCATGTTTGTCAAATTCTCCTGCTGGACTGTCATTGGACTTCTATAGCAAACTGTGACAGGGCTCTGCAAGAGGGCACTCAGAATTTAGGGCTACCAAAAGGATCCAAGATCAAAGAGAAAATTATTTTATTTTACTTTGAACAATATAGTCCCTACTGGTCTCCTGCAGAAGAAATTAAGTGCTTTAACCACTAAATGGTTTTCCATCTTACATCAACATTAGGTAGTTTTATACCATGGAATTATCCACAGAAAAATAATTTTTAATGATTTCTGTGACTGATGGCCAGTCATAGACTCAACTTTCATGTTTTGTAACAACTTTTGTTGCTTATACAGAGGTAGTTATCACCTTCTGCTGTGCCTAAGAGTAATGAGGCTAGATTATACCTGTGTGCCCCGCAAACAATCTGTCATTTGCCAAGAAGGTTAATTTTCCAGAAAGACATAGGTAGTTCCAGATTTAGCAGGTGTTGAATGTTAGTTTCATCTTCTTCTGAAGAGCTTGCTCTCATAACAGTACCATCAGTTTTTGTACCCTTCCAGAATTCATTTTCCAGCACTAACTTATATACTGTGCTTGTTAAAGTTTGTAATAGCTCCCTCAAAAAGTCCCATAGCTAAATCAATATCCTTCTCCTGCTGCCCTTGACTTCAGTAGCAGATCTCCCTTTGACTGTGCTGTCATATAGAATTACACTAAACTAAAACACTAATTTCAATTGGTAATCAAAGGTATTAGTTCCCAGATAAATTCATAGTAAGACATATTAGCAACTGTCTCTAGCAATCATGTTCCATTACCAAGGGAGTTTCAGATAATAGAAAGTTTAGTCTCCTTCAATATGTGTCTAGTTTTGTGACACATTAGCACAACTGATGTTTTAGCAGCTTGTCACTAGAGTAAAGAATTCACAAACTAAATTTGCTTCATTTAATGAAATTTTTAAACTTATTTTTTAACATATTGTCTCTTCCCTGTCTTCTTTCTTTCCCATTTGTCAGTGAACACCTATCAGGTTAGGTATCCTGAAGATGAGATGTCTGTGGCAATTTGCTCTTTTGTGTCTGTACAATACCTTCAGTCCCTGATCAATATCTATTGAAATTTAGAGGAAGATTTCTGTTGAATCAGTCTGTCAGGGTTCTGACCACACCTGTATATTCTTCTCTTCAAACAAGTTCATGTATGTCTATCATTATACACAGAAGAAAGCTGTGCAAAAGTGGCTTGCACACTCAATCCATACCTTCCATCTTCATCCTCTTCCTCTGCACTAGTGGGAGAGAAAAAGCAGAGTGAAACACAGGCCACAGCATGCTGCCATCGAGCAGTACAGTAGATAGTGCCCTGGGTCTGCTCCATAAGGGATGGGATTGAGAAGGCAATGAGGAGGGAACTGGCTCTCAGCACTCCTCTGTGAACTTTGGCACAACCCAACTCCATGGCTTCATTGTCACATTTCCTTCTGATCTCAAAGTGAATGAGGGCTCCCTCTGTCCTAAGAAGTGGAGAGAAACTCGCCTCTTCCTTGGCAATCAGTTAAATACCAGCAGCATTCAGCTGAGATGTCAGATGACTCTGGTATCTGTGTCTAATTCTAGACCTATCTCGCTACCTGCATGCATATTGATAAACATAAAAATCCCTTGGAAACTTAAACAGTTTACATTAATTGCTGTCTTTTTAGAAGGGATCCAACATGCTGCATACTATCTTTTCTGAAGCTGTATTTCTCATTTGGCTTTTAGCCTTTTTAGTTGAACAGAGTTCCTCTGAAATGACACATTACCTAGTTTTTGAGTGAGAACAGTCCTGTATGGGCTTTGTCTAAACTGCCCAATATGTGCCTTTCTACTATTTTTTTTTAATGAAATTTTTTTTTTTTGATTTTAAATTGTGGTTCTTGTTGTTTTTTAAAACTATATTGTCCCTTAATCTCTTAACAGTCCAAAGATGAGGGTCTTTCACCCATCATCTCCTCTCAGCCACTGTTCATCTTGGATCAGGCATGAAGGTTTTTAAAAAAAAAAAACAACAAACCCAGTCTGATGTTCAAGGAAAAATCTAACTGTCTGGGGAGAGAAAGCATGTTGAGCACTTGCAATACAAGCAGGAAAAAGTATTGGGTTTTTTCAGTAGTTCAAGGACTTCTGCTTCTACCTTGGGGCCCTGCCATCATTTATGTGCAGTAAACACAAGTTGGAGTTGCTTCTTTGCCTATAACTTTTGTGTCTCACTGGGAATGCTAGCTGATTTCCTACCTTAGCAGGCAGCTTTGCTATTTATTTTTGGAATAATGGAACAGGGGCAGCAGCTCTCACAGCTGTCATAATTGATTTTTCTTCCCTCTCCAAACAATCATTCATTAGCACTAAATAATAAGCACTCCAGATGATCCATTGCTATTTCTGTCATTCTGAAAAACTGCTGACATACAGTCAGTCCAGTTGAACTTGCCCACCAAACAATTGCAGAGTTTGTTGATAAAACATTTGATTTCATTGATCGAGTTCAGTAGGACTTTAATGAGGTCCTGGCTGATCCCTCCCAGTAGATATCATCATAACATAACATTAAAAAGTAATTTTTATTTATTTATTCATTGTTGTGCATATTGACACTGTATCTTAGCCTCAAAAGCTGCAAGGTTTTAAGACTCATAACTGGAAGCACTGTGTTCAAACAGTTCATTCCTAAAATTTCTGATTTTCAGCCACTTTTCAACAAAGGTTTTATGCTAAATAAATTGATTTGGTTAGACACAGTGTAAAGAAACCTACATTAATTTGAAATTTTTTCATAAATTAACTGCTCCTGGAAGAAATTGGACACTGGAACTGCAAATATAACATAGCTCAGTAGTTCAGAAGCAATTTCATTTGCCAGAAGTTGGCAAACAGTTGAAAAATTGGGTTTTATAGTGTTCTTTTGAAAACTGATCCCAATTAAACACACACACACACACAAACACACTCAGACCTGGTTAATTTTAGTCCAGATTCATTCAACAATTTGTTTTACTACATACTGATTTAAGTGCTTATGTCCTCATGAAGGAGGAAGAAAGTACAGGGGGAAAAAGCATCACCAAAACTGGGAGGAAGGCCAAAGTCACCCCATTCCCAGAATCAGAACCAGCTGACTCCAGCTTATAGGTGTCATGAAAGTTTAGTGTAGCCAAGCATATATTTTTTAAAAATAATGTTAAATTATTTGTACTTGGAACTGCATCTTGCTTCCTGTGTAATAACTGGTCAATTATGACTCCTTGATTTCTGGGGGGCATGTTGGCTCTACTGCCCAATGGAGACCCTGCCTTACCAACACCTGTTGTTCAACGCTTTGTTCACAGAGTTGACAGCCCTCTTTCTTGACAAACAAGTAATCGTGTTGCCTGGGGTCTCTGACAATAAAAGCCAATTTGAGACATGCAACAGCAGTAGGCTTGAGGTATTTAACTTTGTTGATTTTCAGTAATTTATTCTAGATCCTTTATTCAATGTTTATGGTTGTCAGTTGTTGGATTTGAGACTTTTTTCAGGCTCCATCTTTCTTATAATGGAGCTTTATTCCTTACTAGCCTTATTAGAAAATCAAACCTGTTGCCATTACTTCATATATCTGAGCATTTTCTCTTGAGGTCAGTCTTATAAACTCAATAAGCAGAAAAAGACAAACATAGTGAACAAAAAGTTTCCATTGGTTTCAGGAAAAAGTGTGAAAGCTATATTTCAGTCCTTGAAACAGATTTTGTGGGTGGTTTTTTTAGGATTGTTTTTTAAATTGAGTAAGTTTGGAGAGAGCCATGAAGAAACCACAGTAAGGTTTAGCTCAATGTCAATCCCTTAAACCCATAGGAATGAATTGTTTCCATTAATTTGTTTCCATACATTTTTTGAAGCTGTACTCTTGCATACATAGTTTTTCAGTAGTTTATTAATTTTCTAGTTTAAAAAAATAGTGATATTATTTGACAGTTTTAACACAGATATATATGTGTATATATATATATATACACACACGTATAGACATATGTCTATATGTATATAGCATAATTTCTGTAAGAAACTATTATCAAATCATTATCCTATCACTTCTTTGTAGATAAGTGCAGTTCTTGTAGAATAGCTATGGAATGAAAATTAATTTGATGCTATTACAAACTCAAGAACTCCGACAATCACCAGCTACCAGCTGAGGCAATATGAGTCCATTCCTTTGTTGAGTCAGATGATCACATCATGCAGTCATAAACCAATTATCTGCATCAGGAAATTTTTTGCAAAGTCGATGATATTTGTGTCTCTCCTCATGTACTATTGAGAAGATCTCCCAGAAATTTTTGCCTTGATGATTTGAGGTCTTCTTCTAATTTCCATCCTAAATTTATCCAGACTGTTTACATCCATTTTCTTCTGTGCCAAATCTTGTTCTTAGCCTTTAAGGGAAACAGGGAATTTTTTTTAACATTTGTATTTTTAATTCCCCTGACACATTTGTTTATGTGACAAAGCATAACTTACTCTCAGAACCCTCTATTTTATGACTCTTTTTTCAATTTTCTACATTTATCCAGTAGTCTCTTCCTGTACTTATTCTAGATTATTTTAACTTATCCTTAATGTGAGTAATCACAATATTACATTATATTCTGGATCTCAGATTTTTTCCTCAGCATTGTGTTCTCTACATCATTTTCTATTCAAATGACCTTGCTATTTATACTGCAAATTTTCACTGCATTTCTCTTATTCCAGGCTTTACAATTAATTTTGCACAATGGTCCCCCTTCTCTGTATTGGTGATGCCCTCCCACTTTGCATCGTCTGTGAATATGACTATTAAACTACTTTAGGTCATGCCATGATTACAAATATTAAATTAGGTTATTCCCAAACTGGTTCTTGAGGTATTCCAATAAGTTCTTTCCAGCCCAGTAGGTTATACTTTCTCTTTCTAATTTCTCCTCTACCCTATTATAACAGAAGTTAAGTCTACGTTTTGCATTTTTATTTCAGATATTGTCATAAATTCTAGGAAGATGAAATATTACTTTAGTCCTTTAGCCTAAAAAATTAGTGAAGCACTCTACATAAAAAAGGTGTAAGGTCATCCTGGCTTAAAAGACCTTTAGTAAATCCAAATCTGAGTAAAATATTACAGCATTTGCAGAGGAAACGAATGTCTTGAAACACATCTCCTTATGAAGATTCATTTTTGGATGCCATCAGAAAAAGTGGTACCCTTTTGCACGTCTGTTAAATTGTGTAACCTCTCCTGAAAGGATTGATGAAAGTACAGTAAAAGCAATCTTAGAACATTTTGCATTAGAGATATTGAATTTCTGTGTCAACCTTCATTTGCTTTCTCTTTCATATCTTTACTATATATACTAAGCATTCATTAACTCACCCAGTAACTATTATAACACTGTTTTTTAAGAAAATTCAATTTACTAGATCTTACTCAATTAACTTAGATCAAGGTGAACCACTTTGCATGTACCGACTCATGCTTCCAGAAGTAAAATGGACATGAGGAAAACCCAGAGGCAAATTGAGCTACCCAACTGTGTTCAGCAGAGATTTTATACTTGGGAGAAGCTCAAAAGAAGAGGATTCTATTGAAAGTCTTTTATGGAAAAATCAGTGTCTTCCCATTTGTTATATCTGTGGCCAAAACATTATTCAGTAACTAACAAGAAATAACTCAGT
Source organism: Ploceus nigricollis (assembly GCA_013399945.1). NCBI lineage: Eukaryota > Metazoa > Chordata > Aves > Passeriformes > Ploceidae > Ploceus > Ploceus nigricollis. The sequence goes on along the minus strand of VXBC01004202.1, from coordinate 1,313,314 downwards.
GATGGCAATTTAGGTTAATTTCTTCTCCTTAGCTGTGGTTTGAGATGATAAATAAAGTCACAATCCTAAAAGTAGAAAACAAGTTATTCAGTTACTGACTATTAATAAATAAATTTTTCTTCTTCTATTCACCTCTGTATAGAGAGTAATGTCTGATAAAAGTCTGTAAACACATTCAGGTGTAAGTAGCATGCTTTTGAATATAAAAGTATATGCAGCTGTAGAAAAAGAAAAAAGAAGAGAAAATAAGAGAAAAATAAAGAAAGAAAAAAGAAACATAGGTAGAGAAAGAGAAAGAAAAAGAAAGAGAGAAAGAAAGAGAGAAAGAGAGAGAAAGAGAAAGAGAAAAAGAGAAAGAGAAAGAGAAAGAGAAAGAGAAAGAGAAAGAGAAAGAGAAAGAGAAAGAGAAAAGGGAAAAGGAGAGAGAAAAAAAGGAAAAGGAAGAGAAAAAGAAGAAAAATGAAAAGGGCTGAAGGGAAAAATGGAAAAAATGGGAAAATGAGGAAAAAGTAGATGAAGAAAATAAGATTAGGAGGAGTAAGAAAAGAAATGATGTTTAGAGATATATTTGTTTAATCTCATTTCTGACACCAGTGGTGATCCCAACTCCCGAAAGACTTCAAAAGTTCTTGCCTTATGTAGTAGGAATTAGTCCATTTCTTAAACTGGATTTTTTAAAAAAAAATCTCTTTTATTTAATTCCTATTGGAGCACCATTTTAAAGAGTCAGACACAGAGAGCCAGATTATTCCAATTCAAATTTTGAAAATTATAGGAAAATGCTTCTTTTTGTGGACATATACACACACATTCACATAAAAACACATACACAAGTAAATCCAGAAAGGCTTTAAGATTCTCTTACTATATGAAACATTTCCCAATGTTCAGTGTATTCAGAAATGTCACTATCATGTTAATATAAAGTACATTTTATTTTAGCAGTAATTTGTGTAATTTAGCATTAATTTCTCTAACAGTACAAGGAAAAGTTTATTTTTAACTGTGTGAATCAATCAACTACGTTTTTAAACAACAAATAAAAGCCAACGTATGAGGAGGCAAAACTATAATTGCTATTTCATGCAGTTAGCAACAGATTTTTAAGATATATTAGCATTTTGTAATTTCGCTGACCTTTTTTCCCATTCTCTCCTCCTTGTTATTATTTTTTTTTAATGCTGACTTAAAAATAAATGCAGACTATTATTACTGGGTGCCTTTGTGGGAAGCAGGAGATAAGACAACAAAAATCTGAAAAAATCTGGAGAGATGCAAATCTCCCTCTTGACTCGTGGCCTTTTATATTAGGGTGTTTATTAATCCTCCCAAACTAGATCACAGATGGGTGATCCTGCATATAGGATTACATGTATAATTTGTCATGCAGGTGTGCTTTCACTCCAAAACAATGGAGTCCATATCATGAAAACATTTCAGGTTTTTGCAACATCTAGAAGTAGGATTTCAACTGACGTGAGATTTTTTTTATTTAAATGCTCTTGACATTTTGTGAAACAGCACAGTGTAAACCTAGGATGCAGATTAAAAAAAATGTTTTGGAATTAGGAATTAGTATTTTATTCTGAAAGTGAACTTAAGATACCTTCTATAAAGAAATTTCCTACAGTAATATTAAAAATCTCATTATGTCTGAAACCTTAGTGTTTGTTTTCCTCTTCATAAATATTTTTTGCAAAAGTGCAATATTCTATCATGATCTTTAATTACCTTTAAGAACATAAATTTACTTCTTTATTACCACTGTATTCTGCTTGAGGGCTAGATATTTTAAGTCTTATCTAAATGTAGCAAACGTTAACACTACACCAAACCGAGCTGAAGTTACAGTGTGATGCTCCAAAGACTTGAATATAATAATATGTTGTCTCTTTTTTTCCTAGCTTTATCTATTTATCTATATGATCAACTCATTTATTGTAGTGTTTCCACAAAACCAGAGTATCCTTAGAGCAAATTCTGATGATTTTTTGCTTATTTCAGGCATAGCCTGGTTTCTCCTCATTCCTGCCCACATTTCCCAACATTTCCAGTGGCTGCTAGGATTCACATCCCACACATCAAGACACTAGCCACAGTGCCATAAGGCTGAATCAAATTTTTGCATAAAGCATTTGGATCTTTATTTCAATATCGGTGGTGGAGTAATAGCTACTACAAAGAATTACTGAATAGAAATGTCCTTCAAAATTTCTGTAGTCTCCTCTTTAATGACAGTGATTCTAAATATGTCCTGAAAAAGGTAGGTTCTTTCTTCTGTCACCATCACTCCTGATTTCTGCTATTATCTGGTGGTGAGGCAGCCTCAGGCAAAAATAGCATCCCTGACACCATAGCAAAACAAACATTTTTCCTGATGTTAGAATACTTGGCTTTATTCTTCCTCAAAAAGAACAGCAAGAAAATGAAAAATTAGTGTAAAACTCTACAATATTTTATATCATCAGTTTTATGACATGAAAGCCTTTAACGTCCAGGAATGGGGTTTATGGATTAAAAATAATACCAGAAAAAGCATAACATCTTGTTTTGAATTTTTGGGTTTTCAAAAGCTTAAAAACAATATTTATGTATTATTTTTAATGGAACCCTAAATTGCTATTCAAAAGTCTATGTCATCTTAATATATAAATATTACATTGGTGATATAGGATGTCCATTTAATGGTTAGTATTAATGATTAATAATAATTAAATTATTAATTAATTAATAATTAAACCTTCCTTTCAAAAATCCTGCAATTTAATCCCTTTTAATCACACAAGCATCTCTTTTTCTCTCTAAAAAATAGTTAAACAAATAAATAAATAATTAGTACAGATTCTTCATGGGATAATGTTGCATTTCACCAAGAACACAGATGAATAGATATTTAATGAAGGACTATTTTTTCCCTCAGAAAATGAAGAAAATACAATGAATGGAAAATGGGGGTCACTCTGTATTGCACTGCAAAGTAATAATTATTGGAGCATTGAATCCACTAACAGGAAAATTTGAAAATGATGAAGATTATTCAGACAAGAAACTAGAAAGCTGGGAGAGGTGGAAAGGGGAAGCCTTGTGCTCTGCTGATAGCAATTGTAATAGCAAAAATGATTGCTTTGTTTCCCAGGATGGGGAGGAAGGGCTGGAGACATTGCTGCTCTTTGTTTCACATGGGGAAAAAATCCTCATTTCCCCTTAGCAGGGGCAGTCTGGGCTGCTCTGAGGGTGATTTTCCTTGAGAAGAATAAACAGTTCAGAAAAGGTTCACCTGAAAATGTTGTAAGTTAAACAAATCTGAAACCTGGCTGGAATCAAATGAGCAATTTAATGTCTGATATATCCTCCCTGCTTGGGCAGGGAACTGCTCTGGGTTTGGTGACTCAGTCATTGAGCTTTTTTGCCCATCTCCAATGGCAGTACTGTTAAACCCTGGCTCTGAATTTAACCGATGCTTATTTATGTGTGGCTGCCAAAGAACTCAGATGGAGTACAAGTAGCTCTAAGTATTTTACAATGTGATTGTAGCCAATAGTTACTACACATTTTAAATTTCTGAAATAAGCAAGTGGATTATGCTGTTCAAGAAATGTTTATGCATTTTTCATTAAATGATCAGTGCATTAAATCCTTAAGCATTTTTAAATGAGGATCTAGTCCCATACATTGCTTTTTCATTCCTAAGGGAAAAAAAACAAACCAAAATAAAAGGATTGAATATTTTAAAGTAAAGAAACATTTTGTTAAGACTGGACAGAATATAGAAGAATTTGTACTGCAGCATTGGTCAGATTCTTGTCCTCTAGGGAGAAAAACAAAAGAAATTTCCTTAGAATAATTAGGTAAAATTATCAAGATAGAATACTGTCAGATAGATGTGTTTGGTGGGGGTGGGTTAAATCTATTTTTTTATTTATTTTGAAGACATAGAAGCAATTTGAAAGAAATATCTAGAGTAACTGCTTATTTAAATTAGCCACCCTTCTTTTCTCCTTTGAGAAATGCGCTATATAAATAGACCATACCCCTAGGTATATTATTAAATCACTAAATGTACATTATTTTCTTTGGTATAATAACAAGTATATCTATTATTAAGCACAGCATGCTGCCGTGTGCTAGAAATTCACACTCGAATCAATAGAGACAAATTAAGTCCTGCCGTGGGTTCATCATTCCTGTTGTGTAGAATACACATCTCAGGATGGGACAAATCACTCTCTGAAGGGGCATATGATGTCTGCTTAAGATAAAAGGTTTTTACATGAACAGCTTTGATTTGGTGATCAACTCTTTGAGAGGTAAAATCAGGTAAGATTACTATATTATTAATATGTTAAATATAATAAATTATGTTTATAATTCAATCTATTAAATATATTAAATATTGAAGAATTTTTTACTAATCAGTATTTAGAAGTCCAGTTGAAGCTTTTATGAGAACGTGAGCATCATTTGCTTGCACTGTGTTTTCAACAATACTTTAAAAAGTCATGTGGTATTTTGCCTAAAATCTATCCAGGGGCACAAGTACCTCCATATCTTCACTGGGTGCAGCAAAGCCATTATCTTCTTCAAATATGGGTTTGCAAAGGTGCGCTCACTGCTAAATGGAAAAGAGTTTAATGCTGTCAGGCAAATTCCAGTGATACCTATGCACCTGTTCATTACTAAGGTGTGAAGTTACACAAAATCTGAATACAAAACCCATGTAGGTCATTTAAGACAGTTTCTGGTGCCGAATGATTTTTTTATTTGGATCAAACAGGGGACAGTTTAATACAATGTGATAGAATGTACTGACACACAAACTTTTCAGAAATAATACTGCCATTTAAGCATTCTTTGGGTTTTTTTCTTTTTACAGTCTTCCATCCATGTAATGCACTGTTCACATCCAAGACCATTCAAATTATCTTTTCATTTTCAATCATTTTCGTTGCCAAGGATGCTTTTATTAATCTTAAATATTTTAAGGTGAATTACACTGCAGCTTTAATGAAATGTATGGCAGTTCTCTAGAGCTCTAAGAAGCACAACACTTCAAGGAATAATTGATACAATAACATGGCAGGAAAATTGTTATTTAAAATTTAATAAAATAACTTATTGGCCCAAAACACCTGAATATGAGTTCTGGGACTTTTTGTTATTGGTGAAATTGAACATCTGTCCTCTTTGCAAATAATAAAACCAGTATTTTTGAGTCAGTATCCTGGTGGTGGTTCAAATAATGTAGGCTTTTTAGAGTCTCTGCAGTCTTTCATTTTCAAATTTTCTAGTTTCATTCTTAATGCATAAGCTGTGTGAAGAAATATCCAGAATACTGAATTATTCCAGAGCAGTGAATTATTCTAGAACATCTGTTGATCTGTCTCAGATTGTCCATGAATAATTTTAGCCTTCCTAGAAAGAAAGAAAGTGGTTTGAATTAAACAAATAGGTGATAGGTAATCTCATCTAGTCTGATTTACCCACAAAATGTGGAACAAATAAGCTTTCGAGGTCATTTCCAATCTTGTCTGTTCTATGATTCTATAGTTAAAAATGTAGTTTCTAAAAGTAGAAGTCATCCAAAACCCACTTACTTGCCAATACTGTTTACTTTTATTTTCACACATTATCTCCTGCCATCTGAGTTCTAACACTTTAATTTATACAGAAATCTCTAGAGAGCTGAGATTATCTGTCTTCCTGTTTTTAAGGGGACAAATAAAATGGTTTGTGTAAGGACAATTATAAAGGCCTTATTGAACCTGTGTATATAAAAGATGTGTGTGCAAGTGTCAAAAACCTGAAAGAATACTTCAATATTTGCAGTATTTATATAGTTTTACATACATACAGAGTTTCACTTTGGAGAGAAGTGCTGACACAAAGACTATTCTTACAAAGATTTTGCTCAAATCTATCATTTCAAGAAATTTAACTACTTTAAATAACATCCCATAAAGTAAGATACATACTTTTTTACTTGAGTACTGCTTGGAATAAAACATCAAAATCCAACATATTTAAGGCTTTTTTGTATGCCTCACAAACTGGCAAAAATCAAGAATCTTTAGATTTATTTCAATCTTCATAACAAAGAAGATTTTTATTAAAAAATAAAGAGCTCCTATAAAATTATTTATTTTTGAAATGACCTTAAATTCTCTTGGTAGTTTTTTCTATTGAATTTTTCACTGAATTCCAATTTCTACGTCTATAGATAAATTATTTAAAATTTGGTTTTATTAGTATTCTTTTGGGTTTTTTTCAACAAATGTATACATGTCTTAACCATGAACATTTATAATTCAATAAAAATAATTTAATAGCTAAGGACCATGATAAGGCCTTTGATTAAAAAAATTTAAAAAAAACAAATAGTGTCTTTTTAGGAATTCACTTCCTAAACTCTGTTTTTCAAAAGGATATGTTTTATCTCCTTTGCATAAAAGGAGGCTTTTTGTCAGACCCTAAAGACATGAAAGAAATACAATACAAGACTGGCTTTCAAGGACCATGACTAAGTTCAGAGAGTCCACTATCATTTGGAATAACCTTTGGATCTTTCCCAGGTTCCTGAGAATACTGAAAAGTGCAGAGTTTCAAAAACAGATTAAAAAAATTCAGAGGATCCCTGCAGAACTACAATATTTAGAGGCAAATATTTCCTGACAAATCAGATGAAAAGCTGCTGCTGGGAAGGAAATGCTTAGGAGAAGGTTGTGCTATGGAAGCTTTGGAACCAGACTCTTACTGAGCCGCCCTGTTGTTTGTAACTAGTGAAGGTGGCTTTCCCCAAGCTGCATTGAGCACTTAGTTCCCAGCAAGTCAGGGTGCAGGAGGCTCTGAAAAACCCTGCTGTGGGCAAAACTTAAAAAAACCAAGCAGACCACCAAAAGTAAGGCAGATTGTGGGGAGCTACTGAATCCAGAATCCCAATAAAGGGGAGGCTGCCACAGCTCCATGTCCCCAGGTTCAGCCAGCAGCAAGGCTGAGTTTGATAATCTCTGTCTAAAAAGATTAGATTAAACTCACTAAAGATTAGTTAAAACTCATTAACTTCTACATCTCTTCTTCATCTCTACTTAACAAAGTAGTTACAGCTCAAGGAAGTAAAAAAACCCAGAAAACAATTATTAGCTTTGTTTGATTTAAAAAAAAAATAGTCCTTTCATACATCCTTTCTTGAGAGTTTGTACTTTATTATTATCATTATTGCCTCACATGAGACAAGTTTGTGGCACTTTAATTATTATCCATTATTCTGATCATTAAAAGACAAATAAAAACTTATTTTATATTTCAGCATAATTTACAGTCCTTGCCCATGGTAAAATGTAATGATGTTAAAATAAATTTTAATGTGTAACCTGTGTCTTTGACTGGAAATAAAGCACAAACATGTATGGGAATAAGTGCTGCGTGCTGCTATTGCTGGGACATAGATTTCATAAAGAAAAATTAAAAAGTTGATTTTTAAATACTTCTTTTTAAATTATGAAATATATATATATATAAGTATTAGACATACACACACCCCCACCCCCACATCCACACACCAAATTTAAAAATAAAATCAGAAAAAAATGTCTCTGCCTTGGAACTGTCTGACCTTTTAGAGATTTGGAAGGTGCATTGAGATTATATACTTGGAGTATTAAGAAAAGAAGCAGCTCAAAGTACTGGAAGTTGCCCTCTCTGTTCTCTCACATAGACTCACACTCATTGCTGTGATAGAAAGAAATTTAAAAATTATGCCAGTGTGTAGCATTCCATTCAGCTCTTCTGGTAACAAAAAGACAGGCAAGATTTTTTTGTAACTATGCAAGAAATACCCGACTTACAAAGAGATTACTTACTTCTGCATTGACATGGTAACAAGAAAATTAATTTCATTGGTAATTTCTCTTTTGCTGACTAATGGTAAGGTGACTAAAGCAGGACATCAAAGAAATTTAGCCAAAATGTTTGTTTTCCTGCAGTGAAAGCAAAATAAATAGCTGCACCATTAAAGCAGCAAGAGCAGTAAGCAGCAAGACCCTGGCAAGGTAAGCATTACTTATCAGTGAAACATGCTGGCTTTAGCAGAGCAAATCTCCTACTTCCCTCTGGGGAAATGGGGAAGAAAAGTAAAGCTGATCAGAGGGTTGATAGATGAGGATATGTTTCATCTCCCCCAGAAGGACATTCTGCCTCTACTAAACTTTTCCCATCTCCGTGTTCTCTTTGTTCCCAGTCTTTGGCTTTTTTTTTATTTCTTCACTCTGAAAGATTTCGGAGGAAAATTCTATGTGATACATCAAGAACTATTTTGTGCTGTGTTTTGTGTTGTGATTTTCTTTCAGCCTCTACAAATGTAGACCTGTTTTCTCTAAAAAATACCCCTTGATTTCTTAAAAAAAAATAAGATAATTTCACAAAGCTTAACTAATTAGGAAAAGGGAAAAATGGCTTGCAGAAATTGTCTGTCAGCATTCCAGATCACAGCTGATAACAGCGGTGAAAACTATCACCTGCCATCCCCCAGCATGCTTAAAAATACATCGTTCCCTTGGGGCCTCTGAACGGTTATGAATACAGAAATTAATTAGCTTTTTGAACTCAGAAGTCAAATTTCTTAGATTGGATTTAAGTTTTGGATGAAATATTTTGATGAGTGATAGGTACCTGTACATTTGTGTACATAAGATAATTTCCGTCACTGTGGTCTTTGTGAGCGTCTCTTGCATCAGGTTGCTGCAATGCACCTCCTTTTACAAACACACAAATACAGATTGGATTTAATGTATTGATCAGTTTAATTTGTTACAAGTCTAGAGAATCTAGAGTTGCAGAGAGCTGGGAAGAGATGTTATTTTTATTTTTTAAGCTAGTGTCAATAACTCAACTTTTATAAAAATAAAATTTTTTCTTCAGTGGAGCAAGAGTTTTTATTTCATTTGACATCAAATCAGAATCAGAATTACTACAACGGTGTGATAAAAACTTGTAATGAGCGTAAGTGAAATTCCTTTCTTTCCACAGTTTTTCTTGTAAAATAGCCTTCCAAGCAAATATCCAAGATTTGACTTAACAGCAAGATAGGCAATATCAGACTTTGTTCACCACTCCAATTAATTAAAAAGATTCATCTGAAGTTGATCTTTTTGGTTCCAACAGCTTTCCAGCACCAGACAAGAAAAGTGAAATTACTGTCAACTCTTCATAAAGGCAATACTGCCTGGAAATCAATATTAGCTGTACAAGATACCTGTGTATGCTGCATTGCAACAAAATATAATAGAAGTTTTTCTATGGATTTCCTGATGTTCAAAGTATCTTTTTTGCTTTTCAAACCTATAAAACTCCCAAAGAAACACAGTCCTTGACCAAAAAATTATTATTCGAAGTCTTGAACCTGATAGTATTAATAACATTGGATTCCAAGGACAGAAGTAAACAAAATGAGGGTTGTTTTCTTTTTTACCATTAGGGATTCTCCTTAGAAAATGAAATACCTGTATTTTAATTGTTTGAAGTTTTGTGGAACAGAAAATTATTGCAGTGAAAAAGTGCTTTAGCTCAAATGGGAGTATCCTGTGATTTTCAGGAAAAATTAACACTCCACAGAAAAAAAAAAAGAGCTACTGAAATCTAGGTATCACCACTTCCATGTCTGTACATTTGTTATCAGATTATTAAATCTATCTCAAGTCATACTGAATTTTGATACTTTTAAGGAAAGAAATGCAAGCTCCCCGATCCAGACTGTCACATAAAGTAGTGCCAAATGCAGGTTCAAGACATTTAGGTTTAGAATAAATATCACTTGTAGGCACAAGCATCTTGTTCAATAGGCTACTGGATAAAAAAATAAGCCATGTTAATTTCATAAATTAGATTGAATGGGTATTTTGGATACCTATTCATCCCCACCAAATAACTGTTTTTCTGACTTCTAAGAAGATAATATTGTACTGGAGAAGCAGGATACTGTAATTCCAGGCAGTGCACCTTCACAAATCATAAATAAGATGTTCTGCCCCTAAATAATATTCCAGATTTCTTATCAAAGAATCATTTATCACAGAAAAAAGAATGGGGAAATAATTTATTCTGGGATTTTAGTATAAAGAAAATGTTGTGCAAAAGCAGTACCAATCCAAATACCTTCCACATTTTTTTTTTCCATTTAGATTATAATGAGGCTGTATATTTTTATATTCAGGAGATTAAAATGATCAACAGCATAAAACAGAACAAGCGAGAAATCACAAAACAAAATCAGCAAACAACTATCTAACTAGTTTCAAAACCTAGTCCTCTTCTTCCAGGAAGTTTCTTATAAAGCCTATGAACAAATGTGAGATCAATCACAACACATTTTTTTCAGAGTTCAGTGACTCTGGGAGGTTTATAGCATGACATTTCTACAAAGGATCAAGCTTTTAAATCTCTTATACATGAACATTCCCCTTACATGTATTAGCTGAAATTTGGGTTTTAGCTACTCTGAGCAACAGCATAATAATCATCTGGATACAAACTCAAGTTTTGTACTCCTTAAACCAGATTTTGAATTCCAAGAGCAGTGAGAAAAATCACAGTGATTTTTAGGCACTGGAAGCATCACCACACCTGCCCTTTTTGTGCGCCGATCAATGTATTTTTCTAACCAGATATAAACTTGATGATTTTAAAAACAACACATGATCTTAAGTCATGAGGATCTACTGAAACACAATGAGTGTATTTGGCTGGCAGTCAAACCCCGTGCCTGGTTTTGTGAGGGAAAAGCTGCATGTAAGTCATCAACATTCCTTTCTGCTTTCCAAATCTATCTGATTCCTGTTTCACTCTCTGGCTTATTTAGTTTTTAATTTGTTTTCCACAGACGCTGTTTTGAGATGTGTATGTATTTCACCAGAGTGCCACTGAGTTCCAATTGTTCTAATACACAGAAAAGAAAAATAAATGAACCCATTATTCCAGCATTATTTTTCAGTCCCAGTGGGATTTGTATTTCTACAAACTGAGTGCCTGAAAGAACTGAAATATGTATCCAATGGATGATTTGGAACTGAGGATGGAATTTCTAGATGGCATAGTTAAAATATCTGAATTATTCACCCACTTATGTGAATCCTGCATGCCATGATTGCACTCCTTCCTTTGATTCCCAGAGATACAGCTCTGGAAGGAAGATGATGTTTTCAGAATCTAGCTGTATCAACAGCTCTGAAGCTGAGGGCTGAGCACACCAAACTGATTGTGACCTGGTTGAAGCCGACTAACTTTGCTCAGGGGAATTCAGATCTTTTCTCAGGGGTTTAGTTTTCCCTTTATCTAAGCCCCCAAGACACTTAAAGGGTATATTGATCATCTGAGGTTCTAAAGATATAAAAAGCAAAAGCAAATATAATCCAAATGATATTTTTGCATCCTTTTTTATTTTAAGAATATAGTGAATAATGCAGATCATTTAAAATGTAGGGACAGCAGTGATCAAGTGAGCTGCTTGACCAAGCAAAAAGCTGATGTTTTACACTTTATGGTGAGCTTGGCGTGAAGGAAATGTGGTACCTGATATTTCAGTTTAATGCTACTGTGAAATGTGCATGAGTAGTGTGTCCCTACAAACTAAGTCATTAAGGCCTCTTCATTTGTGCCATTTCATTTTTTTTACATTTGCTCTTCATTTTGTAGGTATATAGCCTGCTGAAATTGAGAATATAAGGCTAAAATTTGCCTTTTAGGTTCATCTCAATTTAAGTAAGGAATAACTAATGAGATTTTTCAGCTTTGTGTTGATAAATACTGCTCACAATTTGTATTCACAAAGATTACATTTATTCAGCTCTGTTTGCTTATAATGCAGAATGGGTTAGCTTTAAAAACCTGGCAATGCCCTAAAAGAGCTCTGGTAACAATGTAGAAGTACTGAAATAAAATAACAGTGCAGGGAGGCCTTTGTATTATTAATAATTCAACATATACGTCTTTGAGGCAGAAAGAAAAGTTGATTTTTAACACAATACTTCTAAATCCTTAAAGACCCAGCGGACACACAAATTACATGTGTATTTCTCAGCTCTAAGTGCTTTAAACCTGGTTGCAATAGCTATGCATGACTGACAGTTTTCATACAGCGGGAGTCAGGAACAGCGTCTGAAATTCCAGATTATTTTAATTTTACAGAGTATTTGCAGTACATAAGCATTTGTACTTCCTTAGTAGTTGAAAGGTTTAAAAATGAGCATCAGCTAAAACTCAAAATGGTTTTGCTTTGGAAGTATCAAAGATCTGGCTAAGAAAATGCCACCTTGACCTGCAGGCAAACATGCTGAGCAAGTTCAGTCTGTCTCTAAGTTGTAAACGATATGGGATGACACCTATAGCACTGAAAAACTTCCATCTATCTGTTTTCTACCTTTAATAATCTAAAGGTATCTGGGGAAGAATATATCAAAGGAGATGGCTGAAACCTGACAAAAAATGTGATGCAGTTGAAGTGCTAAAGCAGTAGCTCGTGAGGACAAAATAACGTTTAAGAGTTGTGGTTGATGATTTTATCATACACCCACACAATGTGGGATCTGGAGAAGATGCAGAGGCCTTTCACTTATCCATTGCTAGTGCCTCCCCATTAATTTGGGGCCCTCCAGCCCTGGTGTTGCCTTGCCTGGTGCCACACTGATGTCTTTGTTTGCAGTGCTGTTTAGGCTGTACTCACGCCAGTTACAAACCACTCAGTTCCCCTGTGTGCAGCATTGCAGCACCACAGACCTGGATCATGGCGAGGGCAATGAGTTGACCTCTGAAGTGGCCTGTAGTAATTGATTTGACAGGGTTGCAAAAAGCTACTCATCCTCTGACCTTGTCATGTAAGACCATGCTGACATCGTTTTAAAGTTGTATGTCACTGTTAATTCATTCATCGGCAAGAACATTTTACTGGTCTGTCACAGCAACCGTGCCAGATGGGGCTTCTTTCATAGAAGTTTAAAAGGCATCCCCTTTCCACAAAATTTGTTCACATCACAGATGACCTTTTATTGTAGCTTTGAGCTTTGGAAGGGGAGGTGACCCTGACAGTTTCAGTTTACTTTGCTCTCTCTCTCTTTCAACATGTCTCATAATTGAAATGTTTTGCTTTATTAGTAGTGGGGGTGAGTATGTCTCCTTAGCTTTGATCTTCCTTTTTCTAGGCGCAGGAGTTTTGTAAGGCAGAACAGAGTGGACAGGGAAATAATATATATAACACTGAAAGTAAAGTCAGAACAAAAAGATATTCAAATTATGAAGATAAAATAGACTGTAGACCATCTTACTGAGCATGACATACTTCAAATAATGGCAGTCAACATTGAAAATTTCACTGAATAAAAATGTTGAAATGGAATGGTTTGATTCAGATAAAGCTACCATGTCTTTTTAGCTGAAAATTGTTCTGAAAAGATTGTAGCAACTTGTAGCTCAAATTTTTAAATAGTTCTCTGAAAAAAAGTGAAGATCAAAATGTCTAAAAACCCTAAAAAGCCAACCCTCTGAAAGATGCAAATTGTCATTTTATAGGGCAAACTTTACTATACTTCCTCTTATAACGTGATAGTTTGCTGAAATCTTTAATAATTTTTTAAAAATCAACATTTGCAGGAAAAGTTACCACTTTGCCTGAAAAGGGATGACAGGATGGATGGTTCTGTGAAAGTAGTAAATGCAGTGAAGAATAGACAATTTAAAACTTTGTATTTATTTCACAAAAACATAGGCTAACATGCTGCATGCTGTTAAGATGGCAAATACAAATTCAGCAGATTTAGTGATAGGATAGGATAGGATATGATATGATATGATATGATATGATATGATATGATATGATATGATGATATGATATGATGCTATGGTATGATGATATGATATTTCTAAGAGGTAAATAAGAAAAAACAAAAGACAAGAACAATGCATCCATTGCTTGTAGCTAAGTTGTAAATTAACCACTCTCATGTGTTTCAATTACCATGAATTTATAGTTTTATTGTTTCATTCTAAAATGCTTTGCTTTGAGAAAAGACCACAGTGACTGAAGAAATTTTATTGAATGCATGTAAAGCATTAAAATGCTGAGTCCACTGGGTCTGGCCACACAAAACTAATAATAGAACTGATGGATTTTCAGTATTCTGCTTAACAAACAGAGGTCAAATCTATGAGCAAGTTAAAACAGGATCAAGATGCAGAAACATAATGACTGATTCCCACAAAATGTTTTTATCCAATAGAGGGATATTATGTGGAGATGCCTCTACTATGAACTTTAAGCCAGTTCAGCATCTTCACAATGACAGGGCAGAGGCATCTGACAGCATATTAGAGCATTCCTAGCATATGTGATGCTTTTCAGTGTATGCAATGGGATAGATAAACTGGTTAGGATGCAATCAGGAAATTGAAATCATATTTCAATTCATTTGTTCAATTCCTATTTTGAAAAAAATATGACGTTTCACAGTATCTACAGTCCTAGAGTTATCACACATCAGACATCAAGAGGTCTGTTTTAGGTTGTTAGATCTGAGGGGCATCTCATATATGTGATATAACCTTTGCCTGTAGGTGTTTTGCAAAGGACTCCTTCAAACCCTTCTCCATCTGCAAACCCACTTTTCATTACCCTCCTCCTCTGTCACTCCACCTAGTTTTCTTTTCATTGACTCTGTGTATGTCTCATTTCCACTTTGCAGCTCCAGAGAAGTTGGCTAAGCTCTGAAATAGCATTGTTTGCAGTCCACAAAATAGATTCCCCCTAATTTTTCTAGAAGGCAAATCACGCATACAATTCAATGGATGCTAAATATATTGTTGTCAATATCTCCAAAGCCTTCTCAAAACTTACAAAACAAGGCTTCAAATATTACTCTGATTAACACAAATTAAAAAAAAAAAAAACTGGTTTTGCAAATCCTTTGCAGTGTTTCTGTGGAAAGGACCTTATCTTTCTGTATATTCTCAAATGTTAACATGTTAACAAGTTTAGTAGTACCCAGAATGACTTAGCTTGATTTAATTTTTTTATTAATCTCCATTACCTATTTTTTCATAAAAGAACACAGAATATATCCTGAATGCATAAATACATCATCTGATATGAGCCAGATTGGGTGTTTCATAATAAATACTACATCCTAAAATCTTCAAATGAGAAATTATTGGTAAAATAATTGCAAAATCAATGCTAACAAAAACAATTTGAAAGGTGAAAAGTGAATTGGGATGTGTTAATACCAAATGTACTAGAGAAGACAAGATGTGGTGAAGTAAATACTAGAAGTATTAAACACCTTGATGATATTGTTGTCTCATGATGAAATGTGAATAAAATTCCTTTAATATTTAAATCCACAGATAATTAAATATCAAATTCAATTTTATTAGCTGGGGAAAATACAGTGCTATAAAAACCTTTTTAGGTAAGCGTATGAGCCTAATTTCTTAATTATCGAAGAAGGTCTTCCAAAATTGGTGTCATTTAACTTTTTTATTTTTAGAGTTAACATGTGAGAACTAATGAAAATCAGCAAACTGCAGCAGCTTCTAAGCTAACGTCCTGTGATCATTACAAGCTCTTTTCTTGACAGCCTCATCCAAGGAATCAGGATAAATGCTAATTCTCTGATTTTCCTATTTTTTCAACTTGGCACTCTTATCAGTTACCATTATTCAGACTTTCTCATGAAAATGGACAAAAAATGACAAATTAGAGATAGAACTTCTTTAATGTCTTGCCTTCTAAGAAGCACAAGTATGTGTCTTCTCTTATTAAAAAATTGCTTGTCTGGACAACCAATGAACATAGTAGTGTTGGTTCTTTAGGGACACCTGCAAAATGTCCTTCTGTCTTGCCAATCCAATTTCCTTTAGTCTGACATTATAAGCTGCTTAGTACCATGATGTCTTCTGTCATTCCCATTAAAGCATTTGTTGGCTTGCTATCTCACTTCTTTAAAATTCCTTTTTTTCCCAACATTTCATCCTAAAGTACAGGAATCCTTGAGGCCCCTATTAATGATCCTTAAGCATTAAACAGCTTTCATAAGGTCAGAGAGAGACGCCTCCTCTATTCACATTCGTGTTTCTTGAAAGCCCCTTTTTATCCTCAGCTCTGTCAAGCTGTTTGGTATAGAAATTATATTTTATAATTTTTTCCAGACTCAATCTACTTTTTAATCTCCTTCTTCTTTGTACTTCTCTTGCTGTCCTTTTGAACATGAACCTCAAGAGGAGCCTTGTCAAAGAATAAATTATTTGGATTGGAATGGATCTTAAAGATCATCCAATTCCAACACCCCTGCCATGGGCAGAGACACCTTCCACTAGAACCAGGTTGCTCAAAGCCCTTCAAGTTGTCCTTCTTTCCTCATGGCCATGAAGAATGTATGTTCTAGCTTCAACTTTTAAAGAAGCATTAAATAAATTGAAACATCCACTACCTTTATTAAAATATAGTAAACAGTTTGCTAAAGAAAAGTAATTTAATGAAGAAGAGCGTTCTTTCATTGGCCAGATGTATCTAAAAATACAAACCTATCTGAAAATTTGAAAAGAGGTAGAAAAGCAGAGTGGTGCTGCAGGATGGTTATGATAAGGTGTTTTAATCTACAAAGCTCTCTAAAAGATAGGTCAAAAGCCAAAAGAGGGATTGAGCTCTCTTTTGTTACAGGTTTCTTGTATCTGCCTGATCTCCCTTCATGCTCCCTGTTCAGCTACTCTTGTTTCTTCTCTTCTTCATTTTGGGCTCCCATCAAGCCAACATATTATGCAAATTTTCAACATACAAAAGGGGAACTCTCATGCCCACCAGAGTCCTTCTGCTGTATAAAAAAGTGTTTCATTTGCATTGTATTCTAATGTCTTAATTTCCATCACTATAATTGGAGTATTTTCCCATGAGAAATCACTATACCACGAAACTAATGGCACATGAGTGGTTTCTAAGGCTACCTTATCTGAGAATTTTGGCAAATGAAAGAGATTCAGAACAAAACCAACAACTATCCAGAAATAGTTTTGTAATAACTATTAGTAGATGGCATTAATTTTAAGAATAGTGTGGAATGCCCACTTTCAGAGTGCAGGGAACAAGCCTGAATCTCACAGTAGTAAGAGAAAAAGCAGGGTTCCCCTTGTTACTTATTTTTATTTTAGCCTTCACCAAAGCTGACAGTATCTCTGTGAATTTCATAAGCAGACCTCTGCAAGCTGTTCAGAATTGCAAATATATACGGTGAGCTTTCCAAAGCAATAACATCCTAATCCAGTGATTAGTCCTGCTGTTATCGCAGTGTAGGTTGCAAAAAAAAAGAAGTTTCTAAAAATAAATAAATAAAGAAATGCCCAGAGCCCCTCCCAACTTCCTCATTTTTCTTAACAGTTTAGTTATCATGCAGAGCTTAATATCACCAGGTCCTTTCTGTAAAGAATTAATATTTCTGCAAGAAGGTATAAATTCCTTCCTTGCTTTCCTTATGTCAGACTTAGTACACAGTGCAGGGTAATAGCCAAATCTCAGTCTCCTGAGTCTAAGGAATTATGGTGATCACCACTGACCAACCTGTTAGACCTCTGGATGGAAAATAGTGTGATGACTGGATAATACATATTACAACTGTATAGCTTGTGGCCAGATGTAAGCCAGGTGAGCTGGAAGCTACATATGCACATTAATGCTCCTGTGAATCTTTTTCTTTTAAAGGCATCAGTGGCATCACTGATGCAACACATCAGCAACAAGACACTGCCTCATGATGTGTGACTTCCAGACCAGGCTGGCACACACCTGTGACCCTCAGAGAGAGGTGTCAAGCCTGCAGCTGTCTGGTGCTGTTCTGGAAGAAAAGCCAAAACATGCTGAACTATGATTATCAAAACGAGCCGGACTGAAATTTAAAGAATCTTATCTTATTGTAAAAAAATTTAGTAAGCTCCATCTCACTCTGCATGTATTTGTACCCACTGTTAATGAATTGTCAAGGATGACTGTACAGTATTTTCAGAAATGCAGACCCACGGTATATCATACTAATAGGAAAGCCTTGACTGTGTGTTCTAAGGGCTGAGAATAAAGATAGCACCCTTCAATCACAGCTTTCCTGGATATGAACAAACCATTAAATATATCTGTAATGAAAGAACAGAAGATTTAAGTAATTTACATGAAAAGAGTACACCGTTTTTGCCTTCTTAAAAATAGTTCACTATCTAAAAAAAGGCAAAGCCATAATAAATTAGAAAAAAATCTTATGCAAATGGAATGCCAGTGTTTTCAGTAGGGTGATAAATAACCAAATACATTTTCTGTTTATTAAATGTTCTGCAAGTTGCCCTCTTTTTGCATTTTAAAATAAGTGTCTGAGGTTTTGTGCAATTAGGTAAGGAAAATGAAATAACATTGTCCTTTTTTATTAGATTCATTATGTCAAAATGTTACATTATATATGGTTATCTACAGATGCTGAAAGCAAATTTGTGTTGACTTTTTCTGCCCATAAGTGTGAGGATATTTGGAATCTGAGAAGCCAATATGCAAGGGTTTGTGGAATGATAATAAATAATAATGGAAAATATGTCTTTACAGTAAATTGGATCAAGATAAACTTCCAGTTAGGGCTATCCATCTGGTATACCACAGGGAAAGCTGCCTCCTGCCTGCCCTGACTTGAGCCTCTTGCATCTGAGCTAAGCGTTTTCAAGGGTTCTGGGTGTGTTCATGGACCTACATTAACATGACCCCCACCCAGGCACCCAGGGTTCAGGAGTCCCATTTCAGTTCAGCCCTGGGACCTGAGCTCTGTCATAGACGTACCTGTCTTCAGCCCTGGCTTTTGCCAGCCCTGTCTTGTTGGCTTGACTTGAGGCACGACTTGCCGCTTCCTGTTTGTGTGCTGAGGGTTAGGCTGTTTGTGGAACCTGCCCCTAAGCAGCTGTGCACGTCATCTTGCGCAGATATGTTGGGAAGGTGTCTCTGGTGGTCCAGTTGTCACCCTCTCCTGGCTTGTGGACAGCTCATGCCTTGTCCTTCCTTGTCAAGGAACTCCAGTCTTGAAGCTTTGAAGTACAATTAGGATGTTCCTGTTGAAATTAGTATTACTGCATACTTAGAAGTAACAGATGAAGGAAAAGTTTGCCAGCTTTCAGAATAGTTCTGAACTCTAACAGACTTGGCAACTTGTATTTTTATCCTATTTCTTCTGCATGAGCAATGGTGTTATGATGCACAATCATTTATTAGGAAACAAGCACGGAATCAGTATGTAGGACTTGCTTCTGAGAGCCCTAAACTGATAAGATATGTAGCAGTGAACACAAAGAAACAAAGACAGTTGTTACTAACCAATTCAATGTGCCTGAAAACAGAACTAAAAGAATTCCTCACTTGAACTCAGAAAGATATAATAAAGTATAAAGCTGTTTACAGTATTTATTTACTTGACTTATACAGTTCATTTATGGTTTTGAGAATGCTTTGGTACATCATTAACTAAGCTGTTATTCCTTCATAGTAAGACATTTTATGATTTTTAAGTACTTGCCTTTTTTATTTTTTGTTTATTTCTATGTGGTGAGTTTCATCTCCTTCAAGATATTCGTGATTGCTGCTGGAACTCCAGGGTATCTTCTTGACAAGGGGGAATGTAACTGGAGGCTATCTTATTTCCATGAGGAAAAGTCTTATGAGAGTGCCCTGTAATTTTTTTTCCTCTTCTGTCCAGCAGCTTTAGAAACTGTCAGTCAGTTCCAGCTAAACTTCATCGTTTCTTCAGGGAAGAAAAGATGTTGCAAGAAATATTAGATGCAAGAGAGGTATCACAGTTTGTCTGCTAGCTGGAGACCACATGCACTATTTGCTTTGGCTACTAATTAAAGGTGTTGAATCTGGTGTCATACTGTGGGTAATGTGGATATATAAATAGCTTAACAGAGAGCCTGTGACCAAAAATTCTTATCATTTTAGGGTGAGAGCTTCACCGTATTACACATGTAAAGCACCAATAGTCTGCATGAAGGGGCATGTAGGTCACTACCCTGCCAGAGGTGGCATGAGACATTACACAGGGAGAATTTGCCAGCCTGGACACTGTCTTCTGCAACAGCTACCATTAGAGTTGTGTGATTATGGATGAGAATCCCTAATCCCTATTGTACATGAAGTAGCCTAATTATTTTCTTCAACCTAATTATGTTTTTTGCCTCCAGGGAGTTTTTTGCCTCTTTGGTTACTATGATAAATCACAACATCATTTCATATCCAACCATATATAACAGGGAGCATGGAATCGTGGAATGATTTGGTTGGAAAAGACAATGAAAGGTCATCTGGCCCAATATCATTTTTCACTACTTTCATTAGATCAGATTGCTCAAAGCACCTTTGAACACTTCCAGGGATGAGGCAGCCACATCTCTGGACAACCTGTGCCAGTGCCTTGGCTACCTTACCATAAAAAAAAAAAAATCTTCATTATGTCCAGTCTAGACTTATCTGCCTAAAGTTTAAAACTATTGCCCTTTGTCTGGTCATTGTGGGTTTTGCTAAAAAGTTTGTTGTCATCTGTTTGTCCTGTTTACACACAGGAAGGAGCGCTTTAAGGTCTCCCTAGAGCCTTTTCCTTTCTGGGCTGAACAGCCCCAACTCTCTCAGCCTGTCTTAATAGGAGAGATTCCATCCCTCATTTGTGACAAGGGCAAGAGAAGAGACAAATGAGACAAAACTGGGGTTTGTGGCAAGGCCAGTTACCTTGCTTGTCTAATATTAAACTTCAATAAGTGAGAATCCAAGTGCTTCCATTTCCTTCTTTGTGAAGAAAATGACACTGTCACTTTGTCTGGCTTTGTTTTGCATAATGTTACTCTGAATTTCTTGTCTTGAGTCATTCTGGGAGATTGATTTACTTTTTTATTAACCAAGTTGGTTGTTTTGTTGAGTTTTCTTTTTGTTTTGTTTATAATTTCTCTTAAAACCTCTGATTCTCCTGTCCAGGAGGTTTTTAATAGCATATAGAAATCATTTTGGTGGCCTTTGTATGGAGGGAAGATTCTTTTTAACTATAGATCATAAACCAGTTTCTGTATGAAGGGAGGAATGCAGTATTTCTTGTAGCATTGCTTGAAAGTAGAAACTACTGTAATGCTTTGACTGGAATATTCAAAAAGACTCCTCCTCTCCCCACAGATTAAGGGCTCTGTTAATTTTGTTTAAAACAAATTATTTTAAAAATGAAAGAAAGTCTCTAAATTAGTGGGTTTTTTATATATACTTCAAGTATAGAACCTCATTAGGAGTAAGTAAACTGTTATCTGAACAACAACAACAAACACCCCACCCCACCCCACCCCAATGCCTAAGCAAACCCTAATTTTCAATATTATAATTAATTCTTTCCTGTACTATGTAAAAAGCTATAGCTGTTTAATCAAAAAACGACATTTCCTGATATTGATTTGCTTTTTGACTTCCTTAATTCCAACAAAGAAATTTTCTTTTTGACATACTCTTCAAGAAGATGCATTCTGATAAATCAAGAAATCCAGAAGGGAAAATTTCCACAAATTTTACCACTGTTTAATGCTGAATTTCCCCTCTTCTAAAGTAAGAGTACCTTGTTTGAACATCAAAGTTTGAGTAAAAAACTGGTTTACACAGTCTTACAGCAGAGGAATTAAATGTTGAAATTCATGACAAGGAGGGAATACCAGATTTTTGATATGGGATACTTTTTGATTCATGGGTCTGGATCTCCTGAAGTGTTCCAACAGCTCCTCCAGTGGGACTCACTGAGTGTAAGACATCGGGACAGACCAGCCATGCTCTCTAAATGTAGCCTAGGCGTCCTCATCTTCCTTGTATTCACAGGTGCTTTACAAGAACTAACGCATACAGTGTTTTTCCACAGCATTTAGGTACTAAGTGCCATAATCTCCAGTTAAATTGCCTTTTTCCCATTTAAAGAAAAAAAACCATAATTTTTGAAAAAAACCATAATTTATGAAGCAAATGTGTCTTTTTAGCTAGTATTTATTTCTTTATTTTACTGCAGAGTGGCATTGGTTTGATTTATTCTGTGCTCTTATTGGGTATTCAGTATCACTTCCAAGTGAAGCTCCAAAGTCCCAAGGAGTTTCTGGGCTGACTCTAAGCCACACCTGCCTTCAGAGAAACACAGTTCTCAAAGCCAGTGCTTCTCTCCTCAGTGCTTTTCGTTAAGTGGTGCCAGGTAACAGAAGCTGAAGCATGCTCTGGCCCCAAGACAACCTTGTGGCAGAGAGGGAAACTGGTACAAAACCAGAGATGTGTGTCATTTTTTACAAAGCTTCAGTGAGAGTTTCTGTGCCTGCTTTGAATGTAGCCTCGTCTTCTGGTGGAATCCTTTGAAGAGAGGTTTTACCAACACAGGACAATAAAATTAATGCTGACATGCTGTTATTTTTAATTAAGTCTCTTGTTCCCAAGACTATGCTAGTCCATCTGGGGATCAGTAGTTTGGTGTGCACATGACAGTATCAGAAGAAGGCCGATTATATCTCTTCTGCCTACTACTGCTGCCTGCCAGAGAGAAAACAAAATCCCAGTCTCCTTTATTCCCAGATGTTCCTACTTTATCTCAAACTGACTGGCAAAGTTCAAAAGCAAGCATCTCCTTTTGCTCACTTGGGAGTAAACAGCATTTCTCCCTAGATGGTTCAATATTTCTTGTGTCTTTGGTAACTGGCACTACATTTGTGAATTATGATACAATTTTTCACGTGTGACTAACTGCAAATCATTTGAAGAAACAAATTATCAATTTTCATTTTGATGGCAATTTGTTTTGTTAGGAGTTTACATTAAGTTTCAAGAATTGTCAATTTGTGTGGGGTTCTCCTTTCTTAGTTTAATTGTCTTGGTATTGAATAATTTACTTTCTCACTCTTTTCTATGAACTACTTCAATATGTTTAAAAGCTGCAGCTTCTACTCCTTGTTCACATTAAGACAATTTAATTACCTGACCTTTCTACTTTCTTTTAAGACAACAGAATTAAGTGTTGCAATTATTTAGGTTTTTCAAACACTTTCACAACCATGTATTGATTCCAATTAATGTTTCTTTCTGATTAGTTTTAGTTCATAGCAAATTGACCTCTACATTTAAGGTTTTTTTGTTCATTTGTCTGAAAAGGCCATTCTATTCTTTTATGATTCTATTACTTATTTTTGTTTATTAGTGTTTTTTCCCTTTGTGAATCACCTTCTTTTGAAAAAATTCTCAGAAGAAAACTGTCTTGCTGATTTCAGTGTATTGGAACTCTTCGAAGGAAAAAAAATCTGACAAATTTTTCTTGAAGTTTCTGGGACATATCAGATCCATTAATTGATTATTGGCCTCATGCATCTTTCCAAGATTGTTTTCCCCCAGTTTTACTAGTCTCTTAATCTCCATTCTTCTGTTTATTATTTTACTTTTCACTAGCAACTGGAGGCTTCATCAAATTGAAGGCCTCATTGTGTTAAGAATTGGAAATGCAGTGCAAACTATGTCCTTGGGCCAATATCTGTGACATTAAAGTACACATCTACTGTGTAATGAACATTCCCAATGCTGATTGTCATTAAGGTGGATTGTTCCTCTCTAGGATACTCACACAGCTGTCACTAGTTCATAATATTATCTGCAACTTATCAAAAAATCTTTAATAATGTGAATATTGAGGAATTTCAACTACAAGCTTTATATATTTAGATGCCTAGAAGACTTTATTCTCATCAAACTGGCATAAAATCATTCAGGAAATCTGCATCAAAAGGGAATTGAACCTCAGCCAGAACTTCAAACTATTGAAATTTTCTGTAGAATTTCCTGTATGCTAATAAAATAATTTTAAATTTTTTTTATAAAATTCAGTAGATAGATGGAGCTATTTTTCTTCTTCAAAATTAAAATTTTTAGTCTTACAATAAGTCAAAAACACCTTGCCAGGAATGATTGACATTTTTACTGAGTACCAGTGGAAGAGTAACTTGGGATCCTTTTCTCTAATAAGAGAATTCGGGAAATCTCTAATTTGGGATCCTTTTCTCCAGTGAGTAAGCTGCAATGGATTTTGTTTAAAAAGAAGAGCTAAACAATAGTTGGTTGAATTCTGAACAAATAAATATCTAAAAAGAGTGGCCATTCAAGGTGGAGGGGGAGTAGGATATCTAGTATTTTCTGGAACTTAAAAGGATGGATGGCTAGTCCTTATTTTTATTTCTGCAATCTAAGTAAATTCTCAGCATTCATAGAAAAGATGTACAGATAATTTAATCCTAATGATAAAAACCTTATCTATTGCACAATAAATTCTAAAAGTTTTGTGGTGAGTGTTAAAGAATATGCTGAATCAGAGAGTTTGCATATAATCTGGTGGAGAAGAATGTGCATTTGCATGAGAAGCATTGAAAAAGTATTTTTTATAAGAGACTGCTGCACCAGCTTCTGAATTGCAATCAAGTTCAACAACAAGATGAACCACTGCTCACCAGTTGGAATGAAAACTTTTAATAGGTGAAGTCTTTTCTTAGTCTTCCTGAATCTGACTGGGACATATTCCCAGGATACTAGACATCCCATCAGGGCATGCCAGAGTCCAGGGTAAGTGGCAGTGGCATGACAGTAACATTGTAAGGACAGAGAATGCTGCTGCTGCTGCTGCTAACAAGGATGCTCAGCTTCCTGCAATGATTGCACATGGTCATGCTTGAGAGAGTAAAGTGAAGGCTGAATACCTTCTGGCTTAGATTTTAATTGCAAGGATCTGAAGGTTGGATAATGGCATAAAATGATGTTTTGGCATTGGGGTGATCCTGGAGGAACTTTCAAGGAGAGCTTAGCAAGTGCCTCAGGGAGACAGGGAATGAAATAATAGATTGAAGGAAAATAAATTGTATAAAAAGCTAAAAGGTGGGAACAGTTTTTGAATATAGATTGTGGGAGATGTAGAATTATTACTGCTTTCAATATAGTTTTTTGCCTATCTGTGACATTAATTGTAATAGAAATAAATAATTGACTTGTTTTCATCTGGAAAACAATGTAGGTGGTTTATCAGAAATGATTCTACTTCAAAAGGCTATGGAGTAAAGGAGCTAAGCTGTAAGGTCAGAAAAAAAAGTCTTCCATATGAAAACACCAGTACAGGAAATTGCAGGGATAGGAGACAGTACTTTGCAGTGATCTGTATGTGAGAAATGGATGGTTTAACATTGTGAAGTTGTATGGTGATATTGGAAGAAATTTTGACTAGAAGTGTATTTTAATGTTGATTTTGGTGCTATACCTACTGATACAGAAACAGAAGTACACATTGCTATGGAAATTTAGCATGGGGCCACACTTTGGTCATGTCATTGCATTTAAGACAGAGAAGATTAAAAACCACTTTAATTCTTTAATATGCTCTTATATACAATTGTTACCTGGTGACAATTACCCTCCTCTGAGAGTGAGCAGGACAAAAGGCTGTTTGTATTCAATATAGAGATAAAATGTATCTTACATGGTATTTTCTTAATATTGTAGAAACAGATCTTTGGAAGAATAGCAAAGAACCTTGGCACTCAAATTTGAGAGACACAGTTTTTCACTTCCCCTTTGAACAGTTATTTTAAATGTGGCAACAGCGGGACTCATGTGAGTGCAAAGGTGTTTTCCTCACAGGTACGTGCATCTTCCAAATTATAACTGAGGGAAGGTTGGCTAAGCCTCTATTTAAATTGGCATGGTTGATCATGTTATATCTAAAGAGATTTTACTACTTGTCCACTTCTGAGGTGCCTTTGAGTATATGTGGCCTTTTTATAATTACTTGTGGGAGAAGAATTTCTCTATGTATATGAAGCTGAGACACAGAAATAGTCAGATTTGTCCAAAATCATACCACGAATGAATGTGAAGGAAAATAATTCAACCAGCATGGCTTTCCATGTTCCTCTCTAAACACCAAACCTCCTTTAGATACTGTGGACATTTTTAAGGGTAACATTAAAACAGTCTTAACTCTTTGAAAATATCTCCTCTCAGTTTTTTCATTTTTTTTTTTTAAATTTTATCCTGTCAAGGTTGTTATAGAATTTCTCTACTGCATTAAAAAAAATGAAAATAAAAAAGCTTGCTGCTTCCAATAACACTAGGAGTGAGTTATTTGACAAATGAATCCTGTCCATATGGTGGTCAGAGAAATTATCTTAGATGCAGAGACAAGAATGAACTTGTCAAACAAGGCATTTATACAAAAACATCTGAATCAGTCAGCTGTAAAATGATTGTAAAGGAAAGCAGCTTAACACTCTGTTAGGCAAATGTCTTATTGACCACAGACACAGCTGCTGTGTTATTTCTGATGTTCAGGAAGGCTGGAGTCACTGGAGCTTTCCTCAGTGTTAGAAACATCCTGATGCTCTGATTCTTCCAACCCTTATGTATATGTGTATTGAAGGAGTGTGTCCTTGCTTACATAAGGTGAAGGAGTTTTATAAGAGCTCTTTCCCTGGCAGATCTCCAGGTTGAAGCACCTGCAGCAAATAAAGCAGATGTCCCAAATACTTACCAGTGCATTGAATTGTTTTAATGTCCCTGGGTTAGTTTTTGGCTCAAGTCTGACTGATTTTAGAATAGTCTGCAAGTTAACTCCTCAGGTTCAATGTACAAGGCATTTACCAGGCAATTCTGAAAACAGATGAGAGGATTGAGGTATAATCGAGCAAGTAATTTGAATCTTCTGCCGTATCTAACAGAGCCTTGATTCCCTTCAAAAGAAGATACTATGTGTTAAGGTAATCGAAAACACTAGTTCTAGGAAGATGATTCCTAAACAGAGAAAATGGAGAACCATGAAGAAAAAAACCAAACCAAACCAAACGAAAACCAAAAGCAAAAACAAACAAACAAAAATACTAAAACAATAAAAAAGGGGATAACAAACTAAAATGAAATAGCAGAGATATTTGTGTGTTAATGAGAGTCCTCTCTAAAAGGATGTAAACACAAACAGTGAGCAAGCCACAGTTTGAATGCAGCAGAAAATAGTACCAAAACATTTAGCTGTGGAGACATAAAACAATTTTAATTCCTAAACCAGAATTGCTGGCCACTTCTAATGTGAATTTGTCAGCTCTTTGGAGCCAGCATAAACTCTTCAGGTTGCTGTTTTTTCATGGGGCATTTGCTATTGTAAGGAATGGCAAAGCTTAATGCAACAAGTTGTGGTCAAAGTGTTATTAAATTGTTGGGGTAGGAGCATACAAGTGGTTTTGCTAAAAGTGCTGAGAATGTGACCATCAGGCCTCTCCTCTATGAAGTCTTAGAAAAATGGAAATAATCTATCCAGCACTGCTAGAACAGGGCTTCCAGCTGTGGAAATCAGAAGGATACACCACTGTTGCCTCAAGCTGGTGCTCAGAGCAGTTTGCTATTTTTCTGTTAATTGAACTGAGAGACAATGGAACTTTCTTAGGAAGGTTCAATTTATCACTCTCATCTTAAATGCAGTTACTGTGATAAGTGTATGCACGTATAATTCAAACCACCACTCTGTATGCACATCCATCATGCCCACTTCCACTGGCAAAGAGTGGCCAACTTCTCCAGGGCAGAAAGGGAAAAATGTGCCACTGCCTTAAAAAGGGAGAAGGGTTGAAAGCAGTTTATGCTGTTGATTGGTATGGGCCATAATTTGGTTTTCTGTCAGTCAGTGTGCCAGTCATCGGAAATGATGAGCAATCTTAAACTGATTGTAAATTGCATCTGACTGATTGGCAAAGTAGTCAGCTGAAGCTGAGGAAATCAACACTGGGCATGCACAGCATTTTCTCCTGCCAACAGGTCATGCAGCTGCAGCAAGTTCAACAAAATGGCAGATCTTTCAGTGCACAAAAGAGCACAAACTTGACAGTCCAACCCCATGCAAACACTTCACTGAAGTATCATTGGGTGTTTTGTTTCCCCTGTGACTTGCTCTTGGCCAGTATCCATCCACTCAGAGCCTCTTCAAATGACTGCTTGTGCACTTTATACAGCAATTTGGTTTTATTGGACAATCATTACAGTGCTCAGCTTCTGTGTAAAATTGCTCTGCACTTATTAGGAGAGATGTTGGCACTCGAATTACACTTTTTTTTTTCTCAAGATATTTGCCTGTTTTTTCCCCTTGCCCTTTGAGTGAGCATTAATGTGGATGAAAAGCACAGGCTCCTGTGAAATTAGTAGGAGAGAGTTCCCTGCCAGACTATTGATTTCACTGTGTTGGTTTTGATTTCCTGCACATAGCTGGTTAAACATGAGTAGACTCGATGAAGGAATCATATTGATAAGTTAAGTTTAGCATGGGCAGTATACATAGATAAAAATATATAATATCTACCTTATATAATATCTATCTTATATAAAATACATATTGACAGCACACACTTTTGTGGAAGGCCTTCCTAGACAATGTGATTTTATAATAATCACTAAATTAAAATTTGTGGAAGCTTGGATTGTAGAGTTGCTGAAATGTTACTTGTGCCAGCTAACAGGAAAATCTTCCCTCCTCCCAAAACTGGAAAAGAAGTGAAATGATTGATCTCTTAGAATAAGATCGCTGAAGCCATTTCCCAAATCTCAGCTATTTAGAATTTTTTTTGTGCGGATGCGCAGGCTTTGTTTGATGTTGATGCTATTATTTAAGTAGGAAGTGGCAGACAATAAGTACAAGATAGAAAACATTGGCAGTGATAAAGGGATCTGCAATTGAGCTATTCATGGTGCAGAACTGCAAACTCTACCCACATTGCTCCTTGAGGAGCATGAACTGTGCACTCACACAACAGAGCACCCTGAACTCCTTCAGGTCCTGGGAATTGCATTCAGAAGGCATATTTTTATACTTTTTTCAACTCAAAATGCACTCCAAAAAGATTAGGACCTCTTTTATAAATTGCTAGAAGTGCCAGACGGCAAAAGCCAAACGCACGTATTGTATGCTTTGAATTGGCAGCAGGTGAATGGGACGGTTGAGAGGAGAAAGAACCATGGAACTCTCCCTAGGAGTGTGAGAGGGAAAGAGGACCATGTGAAACACTTCTCCTTGCTCTGTCATCAGAGGGAACTATTTGGTTCCTTCAAAAGCTAAGCCTGAGAGATAACTAAAATGCATTGACTGATGTCCAGGGTCTTAGACCATTTGCCAGGCTTTGTTTTCATTAACAGAACAAAAGTAGATCAAGTAGACTGAAGAATGTGGTGACAACAATTGTATGATCTTCAGACATTTGAAGTCTTTTACCCTAGATTACCTCTAGCCTGCTCTGCAGGCAAAATATCCCCTATAAACATATAGCCTGGAGCTGCCCAAACTATAACTATGTCCCTGAATACCTTCTCTGGGAACAAGAGACCTTTCAGTAGATCACCCTCAGAAGTACCATGCTGCCTTTTCATCTGTTTTACAGGAAGTGATGACAGGAGTTTGGGTGGTAGAGTTTTGGTTTTGTTTTGTTTTTCATGGTGTCAGCCCTTTAGAAGCTGGAACCAAGCTTAATTTCTTCTCTTGGGTGACATCAAGAGTTATTTTTGTTCTGTGTCCTACCTGTCCTGCCCTTCCTGCTTCATGAGCAATACAGAAGCACTGTCACTCAATTCCATTCTTCTGCCAAGCACCTGGTGGGGTCATTGGACCCAGGCAGGTGTAGCAGGGAGGAGCAATTAGTATGTCTGCAGAATATGGCTTAGAGGGAACACTTGATGACCTGTTACCAGTGTTCCCAGAATTACAGCTCATATTCTTCCCCCTTTTCAATAGCACTGCTCTGTCTCAGTCAGAGGAAATTTATGAATTTAGGAGGAGAACTCAGATTACTGGAGTTGTAGTGTCCTCAGAGCAGAACTGGAAGGTGCACAGAGGCAGAGTTGAGGTCTCCTGCTATAAGCTGTCCCCACGCTTTGCAATAGCTGAGTTAATTTTTTGGGAGAACATATTTGATCTAAAAACCACAATTTTCCCATATTCCCAAGCTGCTCTCTGACTCCTACTGGTCAATGGTTAGCTATTTTGCGCTGTGGGACAAGTTGGCTGTGGTCAGGATGGTTGAGGTCTCCTCCAAACATTGAGCTATCCTCCAAACATTACCCCTTTAATCGCTAACATTCTCCTCTGTCTTATACACAGCCATCTAGCCCTTTCTTTGTGTCCATTCCTGAAGTCTATGACCACTGCTTGGCGTGGTCTTCCCTACAATCCAGTGTAGTTATGACTTCATTTCAGTACAAGCTTTTGTGTCCTGGTTTAACCCCAGGCAGCAGCCAAGCCCTACACAGGCACTCACTCATTCCCCCACCAGCAGGATCCAGGAGAGAATCAAGTGTAAAAGCTGGAAAACGTGAGGGTTGGCAAAAAAATAGTTTAATAGGGAAAGCAAAAGCCATACACAAACACAAAGCTAAAAAAGGAACTGATTCACTTCTTCCCATGGTTGGGCAGGTGTTCAGACATCTCCAAAAGAGCAGGGCCCAACAGGCATAACAGTTACTTGGGAAGACAAGTGCCATCATTCCAAACATTTCCCCCTTCTTCCTTCTGTCATCTGTCTTGGCTGTGTCTCCTTCCAATCTCCCATGCACTCCCAATCCCTTCACCAGCATGGCAGTATGAAAAGCAGAAAAGGCCTTGGCTCTGTATAAGACCTGCCCATCAATAACAAAACCATCTCTGCCTTATCAGCTCTGTGTTCAGCACAAACATAGGCCCATACCATCCAATGTGAAGAAAATTAACTCTGCCTCAGCCAAAACCAGCACACCTTGGTGAAACACTTAGGCAGCCTTAGAGATATCTGGGGAAATTTTGTAGGAGAAAGTGCAATGTCTGATTCCTCTTATCTCCAGCCTGAAGCTACTTTTTATTTCCATGTCAGGACAAAGTCTTTATAGCATTTGGATATCTGTTTGTATTGCCAGAAATGTTTTTTATTGTGCTGCTTGGTAATTTTATCATACATAATCAACAAAGGAGTGCATACACATTGCTTTGGATGCCATGTGGAAGCCTGTCATTGATAAGCTTACTGCAGCAGGTGCTTAGTCACCGCTGTCACAAATGCCCTCTGAGTAGGGGATGCTGGTGTGTCCTGCAAAATCTCTGTGAGATTATAGAAGGATTTTTTAATCTGAACTGGAACAGCAAAGACCAATTTTTTCAGAAACTTCATGAATAGTACTCATCACAGTTCCCAAATGTTGCCAGCTAATACCTATGCCATCTTTGGATTCAATGCAGAGGGAAATGATCACCAGGCTTCCACTGAGGAGAAAGAAGCAGCCTTGGTGGGATAGAAGGTGGTACTGAAGGTATAAAAAGCAATAAGATGTCTGTCTATCTATCTAGATATCTAGATATCTCTAACTTTCCCTCACCTTTTAGAGAATAAAATCTTTTGGGCAAGTGTGGTTATGCAGAATGTGTCTTCCCCTGCTGTTTGTGCCCTTTTTGACTTTGTTACATGCTGCTGGGCTGCATTTCCTGCTTCAGTGCCTCTCAGGATATCTCACCAGCTGAACAGTGGATGACAGAGAAAGGTAAATGGTGCAATAGAAAGCTTATGGCTGCAATGGATAGTTTTGTGGGCTGGAGGGGGAGGTTTGCTAGCTTTCCACTCCTAACAGTGGGGTTAGCAGGGGCTGTGGGTGAGTGGAAGACTGATAAGTCCTGTCTTAGTTGCTGACAGAGCTCACTGTGAGGCTGGATAAAGGTTTATTAGTGATGGTTTATTAGGTCCTATAGGACAAAATCCAGCCTCCTTCCTTTTGTCTGAGCAGATTTTCTCCTTTAACAGTCAAAGGACTTCCATGGTCTCTCACCACCATCATATTACTACTTCAGCTCTGATAAAAAAAATATGTCCTGACCTAATGCCTATGTTTTGACTGAGACACACAATCCAAGTCCTGCAGCTCCCCAGCCCCAAGTTCCCTACCACAAAAGGACTTTGTAGCCCAGATATTTCATATGTGTGCTTATACTTTTTGTGGATATGTCTGTTTTGTCATGTGCTTTTGTGAAAAGAATATATTTCTGGGTAAAAATGAACTCTATGAAAAAGAGTATAGACAAAAAATTTCTTGTATTCAGAACTAGGGATGAATAGAGCCTGATCAGACCTGATATGTTCACAGATAATTGTGATTTTGTAACACATTTCACTGTGTTAGACAAGTTGAATATTTTCAGGCATGAGAGAGGCCTTTGCATTATTAAGGTGTCTCTACAATGTGTAGGTCTGATGAGAAGTTGTTACAGATTACAAGCTTGCTGCTTTTCCCTCACTACCACTTAATTTGAATCTTCACTTAGCTTAATAAGCTGGGGGAAAGAATGCCAGCTTTCCTCCAATCTTCTATGTTTCTGGCAGAGTACATTTTTCTTTGGGACAAGGGAAATCTTTTCACCATGTTAGGAGAAGTGAGATTATTAAGCCTGGAGAAGAGAAGGCTTTCGGGACACATTAGGACACCTTCTGGTATCTAAAGGGGCCACAAGAGAGTTCAAGTGCATGAATAAACAGGACAAGGGGGAATGGCTTCAAACTGTCAGACAGCAGGGTTACTTTAGATATTAAGGAGAAGTTCTTGACCCTGAGGGTGGTGATGCACTGGCATAAGTTGTGCAGAGAAGTACCCCTTCCAGGGTACCCCTTCCAGAAGAAGAAGTACCCCTTCCAGGGGTACTGGATTCCCCTACACCTGGAGGAGTACAAGGAAAGGTTGAGGGCTTTGACCAACCTTATCTAGTGGAAGGTGTCCCTACCCATGGTAGGGGGATTGGAGCTATATGATCTTTAAGGCCCCTTCCAACCTAAACCCAGCCATTCTGTGATTCTGTGATCCTTGAAATCTCATCTTCGCTGACATCTGGACATCCCATGAAAAAAAGGACCACTACTGCCTTTATTTGTGGTATTGATCTTTCTGAGGCAGGTATGCTTTAAGACAGCCTAGAGTACTACTCATGCATACCTGAAAAAGCATTTTTATCCTGGATTCAGAGACATGCTTGGGCTCTGAACACTCTTTAATGGCATAAACATGATAAGAAATAATTGTCAGTGCAAAATTAATGCATTTATAATACAAATCCCAAAGAAAAGCTGTAATAAGGCTAGTTAGCTAGTTATTTTCTATTTGAATTGCTTGTCATAATAGCAAATTTTTCCATGGAAGGAAAATCCCATGACTTATTGAACCATTTACTTATATGGACCTTGCTGGGAGATTTCCAGGCAGACATAGGGAAGTCAAGCATCTCATTTATGATTGCAATAGGTCAAAAGACATAGAAAGAATGAATTCAGGCTGCCCCATTCCCAGCCCTGAGCACCAGATTACACTGTATTCTCTGTAGCTTTGCAAAACAGCCCAGCAGCACAGTGATATTACAATCCTGTGTCAAATTATCTTTTCATTTCTTCCTTTCAAAACAAATTTGGCCCAGATTATTGCATTTAAATGAGAACTTGTTGGAAATATTTTTTTACAATAAATGAATGATTTTGCATAATAGGATGTGTTTCTAAGAGATGTCAGAATCTTTTGTATATACATAGGTAAATGAAAATGTAGGTTTGATTTAAGCAGTTGAAAGCATTACATCTTCCGTGCATACTTTCTGGTTTTGAAGGATTAATTACTGGTTAAAAAGTAAAATTTGGAAGTTGCCATTATAAAAAAGCAGTGTCTCTAGTGCCAAGTGCTAGATAACTGTTCAGGCTGGTAGTTTCCTAGTATCTGAAGCTGGAGCAAATGCCATTTTGGTGCGACATTGCTCCCTCATGACTCAGGGCAAATTTTGTTCCATTGTATGAAATTTACTTGCACTTAGGTGTGAGTTGTTCAGGGCTGCACAGTTTACTAACCTTTCTGCTTCCCTTCTGGAAAGAAATCGACAGTGGAAAGAACATGTTCCCAGCCACTGAGAAGTTTTTTCCTGCCTCATGCTAGGGAAAATGTCACCTTTATGTAGGAGTATGTACAACTGAATGATAACTCACACACAATCAGCTGATGTGGAAGGGGCTATAGGACACAGATCTCCCCTGCTGTTATAGTCACTAGTGTGTCAGAGACAATGGTCTGCCTCACTAGTCTGGCCTTACTGTTGCAAGACTGAGGGGTCTTGACACTCTGACATTGCATTCTAACCCTGGGGACATCATAACATACATTGTTAAGTGGTATTTTTCCACACAATTGCCAATTTTAAGTAAACAATTATAATTAGCTGCCTTATCATTGCTTTAATAGAATACAGAATGGTTGAAATTAGAAGGGAACTCTGAAGATTTTTTTGTCCAACCCATCCTGTCCCTGTGTCCACAGGCAGAGCCACCTAAAGCTGGTTGCCCAAGACCATCACTAGACAACCTTTGAATACTTCCATTGACCCTTATACTCCAATACTTCACAATCTCCCTAGGCAACCTACCTAAATTATTAACATGAGCAGTTGTATAGAGGATGTAATGGATCTTAACATGCTTGAGCTTTTCAGTGAGCTCTCTTTGGACTAGGAAGGACTAAAAATATGACCTGTACTAAAAACCAAATAAACTCTGCTTCAGCCACTGTGCTATGTTCCTTGAGGTGATAATGGTCTCCCCACTGAATCCACCCCCACATCCTGAAACAGGGAGCTAATTCTCTCTACATTTATGAAAAATGGCTTTCAAGTAACAGCAGGCAGACAATTTCCATCAGCACTATTTGCTGAAACTCCTCCATCTCACACCCTGTGGTCTGCTTGCCAGCACCAATAGATCCTCAGTGGAGCCACAACTTCCACAGAGCAACTTCTCTATGCCAGGAATAAAATGCATTCTCATTTTCCTCTGGCATCACGTCTGTCATTCCTGTACCTTATCCTTAAAAATTAGAAGGCCGCGCAATCACCATTTGTATGAAGTTTAACGAAGACAATTGCCAGAATCTGCATCTGGGATGGGGCAACCCTGGATGTATGGACAGCCTGGGGAATGAGATTCTGGAAAGCAGTGCCATGGAAAGGGACCTAGGGGTCCTGGTGGACAGAAAGTTGAATGTGAGTCAGCAGTGCCCTGGCAGCCAGGAGGGGCAACTGTGTCCTGGGGGGCATCAGGCACAGCATTGCCAGCTGGGCAAGGGAGGGGATTGTCCCACTCTGCTCTGCACTGGGGCGGCCTCACCTCAAGGGCTGGGGGCAGTTTTGGGCACCACAACATAAGAAAGATATAAAGCTATTGGAGAGTGTGAAGGTAGAAGAGGGTGAAGGGTCTAGAGGGGAAGCCTTATAAGAAGTGGCTGAGGTCATTGGTCTGTTCAGCCTGGAGAAGAGGAGACTGAGGGGAGATCTCATTGCAGTCTGCAACTGCCCCATTGAGGGGAAGAGGAGGGGCAGGCACAGATCTCTTCTCTGTAGCGACCAGTGACAGGACACAAGGGAATTGCCTTGTTGTGTCAGGGGAAGTTTAGGCGATATACTTAGAAAATGTTCTTCACCCAGAGAGTCATTGGGCAATGGAACAGGCTCCCCAGGGAAGTGCTCACAGCAGGAAGCCTGGCAGAGTTCAAGAAGCATTTATACAATGCTGTCAGACACATAGTTTGACTCTTGGGGTGTCCTCCGCAGGGCCAGAAGCTGGACTCGATGATCCTTGTGGGTGCCTTCAACTCTGTGATTCCATGGCAAGGCTACTTTCAGGAATAGGGTCAAAGACCAGAATTTCAGGTTATTCAAGGACAAGAGCACTGTGAAAACTTGCCAGCTGATTAACTCTACAGGAGTGATGCTCAGTGGACTCCTACAGAGTTAAAGTCAGCATGATGTAGAGGCTGGCCAATTTACTAAGTGCTTCACTATCCAAATGTCCTACTAATCCTCAGGGATCTAGATTTCGCTGTTGCTTTTGGCCAAGCAGTGGTATCATGACAGTTATCTAACAAATGTATGGATTCTGAATGGTAATGTCTAGCCTTAAAAGGGCAAAACTTCAGCTCGGCATCTCCTGGATGCTTTCTGACTCATAAATTTCTATTGAACAAGAAGAGTTACAGAAAAACAATTATTTGGGAAAAGCTACACTTTGAAATGAATTTGTATGTGAAACACAGTTCCTGGAACTGCTGGACCATGGAAATATCAGCAACAACAAGAAAAATCAGGAGAGTTTATTAAGACTGTGCTCCACTCACCCATGTTAGCTCTCTGTGCAACACGTCTCAGGTGTAAGTGCGGAACAGAAGTTGTCTTTTTCTGAACAACACCACGCAGCAAATCAGAACTGCATGGCCTGGAGGTCAGATCAGGACAGATTTACTGCCAGCCAGCTGAGCGATGTACAAGTGTCAGCCCATTAAGCTGAAAGAGGATGGCTGTGGAAATTTTTAAGGCTTGGTTTCTGTACCTCTAACACCTGCACTCCCCATTAGTTATAAAATTTATGACAGAAAGTGCTCCTTCTGAAGAGATTCGTATCTCTATGCTACATGAGCAGTTGAAAGTTTGAGAGTGAGACTTAATAGGAGATTATTAGGTTCTGCATAATTCTACCAGAATGAAATCATTTTACATCTTGTTCATAGGGCAATATATTTGCAATGTACAGTACCCAAAATTAGAAGTCTATCACCTACCGTGGTGAAATGTGCTGTAGCTTTTCATGAGAGTTTAGTGCAAGTCATAAGGTATGAAATCTATGGTTCATCTCATCCTCTACATTTCTTCAACAGTAGCTGCAGAGAAGTAGCTACAAAATTTAAAAAAAAAGAAAAGTACAGGAAAAGATAAAAGAGCCTGCTTAATTCCAAAAGACTTGCTGTTAATAGCTGAAAGACACTGGCTTAAATTATGGGGTTTTATGTCCCTACCCAAAACTTGAATCATTAAGTCAGTAGTGTTGCTAGTCATATAACTGTCCAGTCTTCCCTTTGTATCATGCAGCTGTGTATTGCACAGCCTAATTATTCATTGTCTAGAAATAATCAGCAATTGTCCCTTCTTGTTTGATTGAAGGTCTCTTTTATGCCAGGAGGAATATTAGTCCCTATTCCTCCTGCCACACAGCATTTGTTTTTTAACACTTTATTATGTCCCCTCTTGCTTGTTTAATTTCTCGAGGAAATCACATTATTCTTTGCAATCTCTATTCATGGAGGAGGGTTTTATTTCATCTCCTAATCATTCCCATTATCATTCTTGTAGAAACCCCCCCTCTGTTTCTTTGTGTCCTTCAATTATACTTCCTCCTCTCTTAGTAATTCTGCATAAACAGATTACTTCTGACATCAGATGCTCAGTTGTCAATGCACAGCAGTATCCACTCCATTCACTCAAAACATTTATCAGATATTATGACCATCTGGCTCACTGGCCAGCCCATGTACAAGAGGCAAAATGGCTCTAAAAAACAGCAAAAAATTACAAAAACAGGAACATCATCACCACCCGACCACTTTAGCCGTGCTCTCCCATTAAGATTGAAGTGACAGACTGGGGCCTGCTCAGCCACGTCTGATGCAATATTTCAAGTGCACCTCCCTTGATTGTGCTGGTTAGTGCTGGCTCTAGAAAGGCTATGGTAGCACTGGGGGCTTGCAAATAACCCAAAATATTGTGTGCCAAAGAACTGACACATCCAGGGCAATCAAGACTGACAGTTGCTGCACAGTTCCCTACACCTGGAGATACCCAACCCTCTTGCTCACTAGAACTGGGAAAATATATTGTGATTTATCTGTGCGGGTATTTTGATGGGAAGAAGTTTGGCCATTCTCACAAAAGTCACAGGAAAAGGAGCTTGGGCATATTTTATCATGCCCAGGTTTCCACACCTTCATGTGGCTCCATCTATAGTTTTTTCTAGTCTGACTAATAGTCATTGTAAGAAAAGTTGAAGTAAGAATAAGTACTTTTTCTCAATGCAGACAATGGCTGAATTGAGGGTGATTTTATACAAGCTTACAGATCTTTGAGTAACAAATATGAAGAAAAAAATATGTGGATATAAGATGTTATAAAAATTAAATGATACTTTTTCCCAATTTATTGAGAAAAATGTAAATCATGAAAAGAATTCAAACAATCTTTGGTTTTATGACTCCCTGAAATTTTCTAGTAGGCAAGATATAAAAAAGAGTTAAAAACGCTTTTAATTGTTTTTCCGCTGTTCCAACAAAGTGTCAAAAAAAGCACAAAATATTTTATTACAGTGCAAAAAGCTACAGAAATATAAGGGGTTTTTTGCAGGATGCTATTCATTCTGTTTTAAAATTTTCATTGTATAAATTTTTTGGTCTAATTTTTCATGAAATTGTTCATTTCCCATACATGTTAACAAAATGTAGGTTTGGCTGGAACTTTTTCTAAGAGTGAAATGCTGAATTCCAACTGGTTATGACTTAATATTTATTTTGTTGTTTCTATCTCCCTGTGTTCTTCTATGATCTCATCAAACTTTATGTGTTTAAACACGATAAGTCCTTCATGTGTTAAAGTCAAAGCTTAGTTAAAAAAGACTCAATCCAAGCAAATTTTACATCTTATAAATGTTCCCATGACCATGTACTTCTGTAGAAAGTTCTGTTTTCATAACAAATATTTCTGAACTTCAAAAAGCCAAGAAACATCACAACAAAAACCTTATTTTATGTGTTTCCCTCAGAAACAAAAACCTGTAAAAATACTCTTTATACATTTAAATACTATTTAGTAATATCCAAAGGGTTTTTGAATCTTTCAGTTGTAAATAATTATGCAGGTTTTTTCATAGTACCACATATGAAGAGGACCTTTCTGTACCATTACATGAAAGAATGAATATCATTTCTTACTAATTTCTGTTCTCAGATTTTGGCTTTGTGTGAAGCTCAAAATATTTTAACAGCACTAAATATTGTAGTGAAAAGCACTTAATAGTTGGTGGTTTCATTTTATGAATTTTGATAACTTCTACTGCCTTGCACCCATATTTCCTTCTCTCCTGTCTTTGCCAAAGTATGCTGTAGTTAATATCTTCTAATCAGCAGAGTGCTGTGCAGGCAGAGGAGTCTTCATAATAGACAGACTTTAAGGCTGGCCGAAGTTAAACAATTAAACCATTTTCTTCCACTGAATTCAGAAAGGTTGAAATTCTGGCTGAAAATATAAGGAATTCAGTCAGAACAATCTGTTCACCTACTTCACAGATTTTAGTCTGGAAGTTCTTGATAGACATATCCCTGAGAAAGGGATCAAACTTGATCTAAAATCAATCTCAAGACTCAAGGGACCGAGAAGGCACCACTTCTGACTAAGTTATTTTCCTCTTTAATTATCATCAGTTTTACATTACTCAGATTTATTAATCATTTAAATATTTTTTAGCTTCAAAATCTGCATTTTGAATATTTCTGCTTTTGGGGATTATTTTTCTTTTATTTTTTTAATATATTAAAGACTCTTTACTATAAGACAGAAAAGTATATCCCCAGAAAGAAATTTATGCATGTTATAAATTTATATCTACTTCTCCGTAATTTTGGTAAATATTTACCCTACATAGTGATATACATAACTTGCCAAATACTAGGAATCACCTTATCTGAGGACCAGCCTTCCATATTTTCCTTAGATGAGTGTTTGAGTCTTAAGGGATTCAGTTGCCCATATGTTATCCTGGTGCTATTTATGATTGTTATAGTCCATGTGAGAAAATATTTTCCTTTAAAAATAAATAAATTAAACAATCCTATGAAATCCTATTAATCTGGAAGGTGCACAGAGTGCACAAAAATCAATTTTTCATTTTAGAAATAGCTTAATAGAAAATAAGCTCTATAATAATGTTTATGAACTCAGGCCTACATCCAAAGACAGCACCAAACATTTAGCATAACCTTTACCATAAATTATGAATTGTAGAATCAAAGATCCATTTGGGTTGGAAAAAGTCCTTAAGAGGATCGAATCCCATCATTAACCCAGCACTACCAAGTTCACACACACCAACTGGCTGGAACTCCATCCACCACCACTCTCAGTTTTTTACCCATCAAAGAGTGCAGCTGCTCAGTTTCTTTGTCACCGAGCAGCCAGTTTGTGCAGCGGAATGCTGTAGAAAATGGTGTCAAAAGCTTTAGTAAAGTCCAGGCACACAACATTCACTGCCTTTCTTTCAGTTGTCTAGCTCAGCTTAAGTCTGCTCTTGATTTTTGTAAAGTTTAGGCTCCAGTTTTAAATCCATTTTAATGGATTTAGATCAGAGTAAGGATGATCAGGTGACCATTAATACTGATTAGGATATTGTCCTGGTATGGTAAAAATACATAATTTTTTATTTCTGCAGGCCCATAATGCACATGAACCATATTTCTAAGCTCTTTGGTAAATGCTTGAACTCCACATCTTGATTGCTCCTTTGTCACTATTGTAAAGTGAATGGAAGGAACTCATTGTACTTAAAAATAAATTGACTTTAAGCTGAAAGAGATTTGCAATTGTTAGTGGCAGTCTCATAGGGGCTCTCAAATCTAGTATAAGGGAAGAAATATGCAATGCTTAAACCTTTCCAATTATCTGATTTAGTTGAGCTCATTGTTGGAAATCCAAATTTTTTGGCCTTTAATTTCCTCCATGTGCTGTTGCAGGGACTATTGTTGCCAAACAAAGGGATAAGAATTTAATGTTTGAGGCAGAGTTTAAAATCTAGTATGATGGTCCTCAGGGACAAAAATTTTGTGGACAAAATCCCATGCAAAGTAAAAAGTCAAATTACAGTTTCAAAAAGAAACTGAGAAACAGCTAACAACCTCTGCTATCTTGCCTTCTTTCATATTACCAGACAGATTTGGGCTACAGATTAATTGCAAGATCTCAAAACACATTATTTTATCCCTTATTTTTGTGTACTGCCACTCTTTTCTACGTGCACCCCTACTGGTAGTTATCACTATGGGGCCCTCTGTCCATGTTTCATTCTCTTTTAGAGTGGCATTTGAAATAACTATGGTTTTAGAGAGGAATAGAGTTGTATTTTGTAGGTGACATTTTTCTGAAAGGAAAATATAGCAGTAGCAAAATCCTGAATCTAATCATAAGAAACCAGGTTTTGTCACATGTGTCTATAAATATAATCATATGGTATATAAATAGAATTGTTTTTAAATAGAATAGCTGTCAAAGACTTCATTCAGGCTTAATCAGCAGCTCTTTAAGAGAAAAGGCTGATTGAAAAGGAAAGTCAGCAGCAATTTAGAACAAGGGCTAATAGCACTTCAGTTTCATTCCTTTTAAGCTAGAGGAAGTCATTTGACACAGATGTCACTAAGAAGGGTAAAACATAAATACGGATGTTTTGCAGACCTCACAGGAACAGAAGAAAAAAGGGTGCAGGTATATTATAATACTGGTGCAAAGTATATCATCCATGTGATTACCAAGGGGGTATTTATGCTCCAAGGAAAAGAAAATATGTTCTCTCTCAATCCCCCTCCACCAATAAATTGAAATGACAAAAATAAGAAAACTATATTTTAAAAAATACTTTCAAAATTAGAAAATGTAGAAAATTATTGTAATGGTGCAGGCATATAAAAATACATGCATATTCAATATATTGATATTAAAAACTCTGTGTTTGTGCGTGTGTGTGTGTGTGTGTGTGAGATGTAGATTCCAGTGAAGATTCA
Organism: Ploceus nigricollis; assembly: GCA_013399945.1. Taxonomy (NCBI): domain Eukaryota; kingdom Metazoa; phylum Chordata; class Aves; order Passeriformes; family Ploceidae; genus Ploceus; species Ploceus nigricollis. The sequence goes on along the minus strand of VXBC01004202.1, from coordinate 1,271,595 downwards.
TTGACTTGTATAAGGTAATCAGCAGCCCCTAGCAGCAGTTTCAAAGGTTAATCTGCCTTCATCTATACCTTTTAAGCTGATTTATCATTTTCAGAGTTAAACTAAGGGCAAGACAAAACAGAAGTGCTGTGTTAGGTGTGAGTTTCTGAAGCCGCCTTCTTGCAGAAGAACTGATTGAGCCCTGTTCAAGGAGCAGATTACACAGGCTTGGGCAGCACTGGTGCCACAAAGGCTGCTGCAGGGGCTTATCAGCAGGTATCTTCTATAGATGTTGAGAAGCTACAGATCTTCTGGTATGGTTCAGAGATAAAAGCAGCTCTAATGTTGCATCCTAGGGTGAGGTACCAGTGGGGGTTGACTCCTCAATTTCTTAGTGTAAGGACTTTGAGGGATGATTTCCATCACCAAATGCATTGGTTCTTCCAACCCAAAGCTCTGAAAACCACCAGGAGATTTTCTTCTGCCTATCAGAGGGAAAGAAATTGTTACTCAGCCTAAGATTAACTTGTATGGTATGAATTTTTTTCTGCTTTTATGAATACTGGCTATGTACTGTAAATAATTTTTTCCAATATTTAATAAGAAATGAATAATTTCATAAAGATATTTTATGTTCCCATAATTAAAAACATTAATGTATTATAAAACTCCCAGTCCTTAAGATCAGAATTTTTCTTAACAAATCAAGTTCTATCAAAACCCATCAATTTCATTAGTTCTAGAAGTTTGCACTTAATATTTTGAGCTTGACAAAACCTTGACTGAATTGCAGGTTGAGTTCCGCCTCAAGGTTGTTCACCTTCCTGTCAGAATAATAAGGTGGTTTGTTTTTAGTTTCTCAAGACTTTGACCCAGGTACCCAGGCCTTCCAGAGTCTATATTTTCAGAGGGCCTTTTTTGATGTCTTTGCCAGAATGCTGTCGCGTGCCTGGTAACTTTGGGAATTTTGAGGACATACCACCTATCAGACTCCTCATTTTTATGCTTTTTGATTTCAATAATGCTTGTTGTCTTGGTATCCCCAAATGGCCAGGGACAAAAAGTCTGCAAACTCTGAACCAGCCTAATGTATCATCCCGATAACTATAAAGCCTTGAACATATGTGAAGTAATGAAAGCAATTGCCATTATTGAGAATTTCCATAGTAAGAATACCAAGAACCTGAAATAAATTTAATTCATTTAGAAGATACTGTGCAGCTGAGAAAGCACATCTTCAGATTTTCTATACTTTCTTAACCATTTTATTTCAATTGTTGCAGAACTTTACATGTTTTGTAGTTAGAATAAAAGGAAAAAAACACCCTACTAAAATATTAAACTGAAAATAATGAATTACAATGCTTGAGGGAATTTCCTCCTGGCCTGCACTGACCTGTTTTCTTACCTGATTTCTTGTTTTTCCCTGACAATAAGGTGGGGATTTTCAATTTTCTTGACTTTTCCTTTGAAAATATATTTTCTCACTTAGTTTCATATAATTTTGTAAGTGTTGGGTAGATAAAGGAAAATGCAGTTTTCTTTCTCCCTCATTAATTGCTTTATCTTTGTAATGCTGTCAATCCTTCCCGAAGAACAAGGAGAAGAGCAAACTTCTTTGTAAATGTACTCTGCATCATTGCTGTGCTATTAATGACAGGAAAAAGATAAATTAGTCAAACTCAGAATAGGATGGTGCTTAGGAAGATAAAAAGATGTTTGTAGAGAGAATAATTCTGGACTGTTATTGGCTTACAGCAAGCTTGAATCATTATACTCCTCTTTACTAGACTGGCTCTGCTGATGAAGCACTAGATGTTGGGTACTGAAGCACTATCCCCATGTGCTTTAAATTTTTGTTGGTTCCTATTACATGGCTGATACTTTCCTCTGATGGCTGTTCCATCAGGGTTTACTTGTCCTTGGTTTTTAGGAGTTTCTCCTGAATTTTTTTTTCTGTATGCCATGAATACACCAAAAACAACATAATGGACAAATAAAAGCACAAGCTGATAGCTTTATTCAGTTTAACACTGTGGCACAGCATGCACTGGTTAAACCATACATAGACCTATTTTCAACATAGAAACACCTATAGCTTGTCATTTCAGTGCTTTTGATGTTTTTCATAAATTAGGTATTATGTATGTACTGTGGTGACTATCTTTGTCACTACTTAGTGTGAGATTCATGTGATGAAATTTAGGCAGCTACAATCCATGCTAATCACTATAAATTCCCTTTAAAGTAAAAAAAGGCTGTTTGTGTGAATTACTACATCAAGTCAGTCACCCTTAGCATGTGATTGTCCCACATGTAGGTGTCTGTAATGCTGATGCTTAAAATTAGACAAGATAAATCCCAGCCTGGCTTTCTGTGGTAGGGAAAAGATTTACAAAATGAAATTGAAGCAGCATCCACCAGAACACAGAAATAAGAATGCTCCAAACAAGACATTTAGCTGGGCATTTACATATAATCATTTTGAGCTTCCTACCCCTGGCTTTCCTTTTTATTCATATTCTAAGCAACCTACAGTAATAATGATGACAGTTTATCTTCCTCTGTGTCTTCAATATAATTTTAATCTCCTTTAATAAGATTGAAGTCTGTTCACTTTCTGCTCCCAAGATAGCACCAAGATGTTATTTTTATATTTAAAGGAATTTTTACTTACCTATAAAGTAGAAAAAGAAAATGCTGATATAATCTTTAAATTATTTTTATATAATCATAGAATTGTTTAGGTTTATAAAGCCGTTTAGGATCATTGAGTCCAACTGTTAACCCAGCATTGCCAAGCCTACTGCTAAGCCATGTCCCTAGGAACTTCATAAACATGTCTTTCAAGTACCTCCAGGGATGTGACTCCATCACTGCCTTGGCAGCCTGTTCCAGTACTTTACAGCCCTTTCAGTGAAGCAAGTTTTCCTGATTTCCAGTCTAAACCTCCCCTGGCACAGCTCAGGGCCTCTGCTGCTCCTCATGACATTTGTGCTCCAGACCCTTCACCAGCTCCATGGCCCTTTTCTGGACAGACTCCAGCCCACTCAAGAGGGTCCCAGAACTGAATGCAGGATTTGAGGTGTGGCCTCACCAGTGCCCAGTACAGGGGACAATCACTGCCCTGCTCCTGCTGGCCACACCATTGCTGATCCAGGCCGGGATGCCGCTAGCCTTCTTGGACACCTGGGCACACTCTGGCTCATGCTGCTGTTGTTAGCCAGCACCCCCAGGCTCTTTTCTGCTGGGCCACTTTCCAACCAGTCTGACCCCAGCCTGTTGCCGTGCATGGGGTTGTTGTGACCCAAAAGCTGGACCCAACACTTACGCAGTTCACCCTCATTGGTCGCAACTGACCTCCGCCCATCAGTCATGCTGCCGTCACAATAAAAGTTTACCTCTCTGCCTGTTTCTACTACAATTTTCTTTCTTATTGTTCAGGTAACTCTCTTCCTTTCAATACTGAATCACTTTTCTTCTGCACTTTAATAGACAAATTCGGGAATAAATAGAAATGTTTTATTAGTCTATCTTTTTCAGGAAGTCCCCTGATTAACATACAAAAGCAGATAGGATTTGAACTTTCAGAGAGGCTATCTGTGAAAGTCACACCGTTTCTGACTGGCCATTCTGTAATGCATTAAGGTCTACTTTGTCAGGTATCAGACCCTGTGCAGATTGACAAACTATTTGATGAGGCAAAAGTTACAGGGAAAATTAATATATTTCACTATATCATATCTGGTAAAAGATAAAATGATCTTTCAGTTAGAAAAAAACCCCAAACTTTAGGCTTGAAATGCACCTGGCACCTTCTAAATCTGTGTATAGGATTATTTAGCTGTATTTAAATTTGCTGTATTATTCTAAACTCTGTTCTTATTTTCTTGGCTATTTTGATACCACACATATTTATGTGTTCAATTTCCTATAATTTGCTTTTAGTAGGGCCCTTACAGGTTCTCTTTGATTTTGTTGTCTTCTTCAGGTCTTAGTGTATGGTTTGCACGTCAAGTACTAGGTCATGCCAACAAGTAAGCTAAGATAAAGGAAGGTAGATAAGTCACAAAGGAAGATAAACTGTCATCATTATTACTGTAGGTTGCTTAGAATATGTATAAAAAGGAAAGCCAGGGGTAGGAAGCTCAAAATGAGTATATGTAAATGCCCAGCTAAATGTCTTGTTTGGAGCATTCTTATTTCTGTGTTCTGGTGGATGCTGCTTCAATTTCATTTTGTAAATCTTTTCCCTACCACAGAAAGCCAGGCTGGGATTTATCTTGTCTAGATAAGAAGTTCACTTACTTGAACAAGGAAGCTAAGCAAGCTAAGCATGCTTAGCTTCCAGGGAGACTTGTGATGCTATTTTAGTCATATAACTGGAACACAGTTTATATGACTTGACTTTAGATTTATGGTTCTTCTTGTTTTATGATAGAAAGCTGGGCAGATGATTCATGTCCCAAAAGTGATTATGCCTTTCACTAACTCCAAAGTGAAGTTTGGTGCCTCAAATATGAATATCTAGTGTGGGATTAAGTTCCAGATACTAAAATAGATGTCTCCAGGTAAGCTAAGTATCTGATCAGAAATGCAAAATGACCAATTGAATTGCCTTAAGGTGTCCAGAAAATCCATATGGAGTTGTCAGAAATGACTAAGAGACAAAGAAGAGTTAAACTTTGCAGTGGCAGTTGCATGCGGGATGGAACCATCTGAGGACAACCCAATTGGCACCAGACATGCATTTTGTCATGAAATATAGTCAGTGCCATCAAGAGGATAATTCACCTCAGTTTACAGAAGATATCTGTAGTGAGAATCACATCGTAAATATACGTGCCTGATACCTTTGAGATTCATAATGATATGGTCTTGTCATTCCTGTGCCAGCTCCTAGTGGATGCCTGATATCCTAGGGCATTACAAAACCACTTATGTGTGTGTAACTCTGTCCCGTGCTGGACTATCACTAGATATAATCAAAGCCCTAAAAAATAGGTGAATTAGTCTTGCTTTCTAATCTCTTTCTCTCTCATTCCACTCTTCTTTAAAATGATACCAAGAACAGTGACATCAGGATGGTTTCTTAAATATGTTAAAATGTTGTTATAACTTCATTAAAATAATTTCATGAAATCTGTGCATGAAAGCAGTTTTTGCTGGCTGAGGAACCAATCCAGCAGTTGTAAAGTGCTTTGAAACAATTCAGTAATGAGCACTATAAAACTGCACAGTAATATCTTCTAATAGATTTCCCTTAATTAGCTGCTAAAATTGTAGAGATAGATCTTCCCCCTGCCCCCCAAAAAAATTCATGCAAAGTGAAACGTTTTAACTGACTTTGCCATTTAAACATAAAATATGCTCAGTTCTCTCAGTCAAGAGAGGGTTCCTAGTCCACTGAATTCACTCTGTCCCGGCATTCCAGCAGTAATCGGTACAACAGTTATCATGTGATGGAATTTGAAGAAATTCCTGAGACAATAAATCATAAGAGAGCAGCATGTTCAACTTACATTTAGTGGGTGGACATGATGACATTTATCTAGATGCAGGGAGAGATACATCAAGGGTAAACACAGATACATTAAGGGTAAGCCACGTGAGATGTTTAAAGTCTTCAGCAGGGCTATATTACACATGCAGGGGAAAAATAAATAGAAATTCCAGAGCACTAAAAAGAAAGTCACATTTAAATTTGCCATTTAGCTGTCAAAATACGTCCTACTGATTGTGCTACCAGTCAACAGAAAGCATATTTCGTACATATCATGCATGAAAAGCAAAATACTTTGAAATATATCACAGACCTACAGCACAGGCATATTTCCTCTGGAAGCAGATGAGTGCCATTTAACCAGAGCTCAGTTAATGACTTCTGTCATTGTGCAAATCAATGAGGCCTCTACAATGGTTCATTTTATTTATTTTCCCTTTTGAACATGAGCAAGTATAATTGTATTCTTTAATTAAACCAATTTTAATTATATTTTCCACGCTTAAATACAACATATTTGTACAATGATATACAGCCCTAGACACGCAAATAATAGTAGAACAAACATCGTGTTCACTCCTCTGCTCCTTTTAGCTGTCTTCCAATAAAAGCCATTTTATTTACATGAGCTGCTGAAGGTCCTTCCAGTCAGCAGTGAACATTCATTTCAATAGAAAAGTAACTGATGGCAATAATAGCCCAAAGAAAAGTTATACTTGCCAAGAGGGGATTTATTTCTGTATGAGGGAGTAAGACATTACAGCTATAATACTGCCTATATAATGAATCCCAGGCGTTTGGCCTAAGATTGTATGAAACCCCAAACAGCTGAAACAGCATAGCAAGGTCTTAATTCTAAAGTACCTTCTTAACAGCATATTGGGACATAGAGAACAGCCTTGTGAGTATCTTCACCAAATGTCATGCAGCATCAGATATAATATTTTTCTTCTTTGCTTCCACTTACAGCCATGTTTTATATTTTTAAGCAAACTGTGCTTTCCTTGATGGAAGTAACTTTTTTTTTTAATGTAGTCTTTCAAAATCTTGCCCTGCCCTGCTGATGTTAATTCTTAGAGCAATATAATAACAGTAAACAAATTTTCTAGTCTCTTGCTTATTATCAGCATTTGAGGGTCTGTATATTATTTTTTCTCTCTGGTTTTATTGAGAGTTTTATTTATTTTTATAAATAAAGATATGGTAAATCTGTTGGAAGTCTGGATGAAATGCTAGCCTGTATCTAATGAATAGCTCTTACATCGATTTGCAAAGGAAAGAAAATACATGATGTTAATGGCATAGTGTTAAATGATTAAATTTGATATAATTAATTTAGACAACTGGTTCTTATACTTCTCACTATCTCCCTGCCCTCCAAAGTGATATACTCCTTAGCTGTGAACAACAGTGGTCTTCGAGTTTTGTTTCAAAGTCATCTACCATTATTGACTTTGCTTTTCTTTTTATAGACAACGTTTTCACTTTAACCTTCATAAATTTAATGTGAATATTGAAAGGGAGCCTGCCATGTAAAATTTTAAAAAAAAACCAAAATACAGAGAAAACCCACCGCCCCCAAAAAAACCCAAACAAAAAAATCGCCACTAGTTCATTTTGTTCACTGTATTATAGCTGTTATGTTACCTGTGTTACTGAATTTATCAGATATTAAAATCTGAATTCATTGATCTGGAGAGATGCTAGTCCTGTTCTATATGGACCACTGCTACCTGTTAAACCCCTGTTAAACCCCAAGCAGAACCTACAAAGTGCATGATGTTTTTCCAAACTTGAAAGATTTGTAAAAACACAATTTAGAAATGCCACAAGATACAAACCAGGTGCCAGAATCACCAGAGGAAACATCAAGACTTCTACATATATTAATTACTTGAGTTTACCACTTTCAAACATACTGGGTTTTTTTTTCCTTTCTTTTAAACATATTACTTTCAGCCATATTTAGGGTTTTTTTCCTTACTTTTATTTGTTTTACACCCAATTTTTAGGTGTTTTTCAAATTAACAGGTTAAGATATACCTTGTGCTAATTGTTTAATACATAAAGAACATTTTAATTGCATTGAAATAGAGAGAAAGAACTTCATTATCATTTTTGTAATTATAATAATTGTAATTTAGTGATTGTAATACCTTGGTTTGAATTTTGACTTGGGTTTAAAAACTCCAGTAACATCATTTAAATTCATCAAGCCCTTTCAATAACATATTCATGGCAAATGTTATTTTCTGTTACAAGAGTATATTTGGAAAAAACTGTATGATACAAATATAAGCAACTCTGACGAAAACATGCGATAAAACCTGAATTTTACAGTGACTGAATGAATAGAGAATGATTTATATATTCATGCTGAGCATGACTTGAGTGTTTCACTTATATCTACTATGATTCCTCTGGCTTACAGTGCATCTCCTCTGGCCTGACCTCTCCCAGACCACAAATCACTTGAGTTTATAGAAGCATTCTGGGGAAGGATTGCTACAAAATTATGCTATTTTTCCAGTTCTTCACCGCATCTTCACTTTTCATTATCATTTGAAACAGAATACTGGACTAGGCAGAATTTTGATCTTACCTAGAAAGGCCATTTATGGGAAATCAAAAGACTATCTCATATCCCTAAAGTGAAATTCATTTTCAAACTATTTTAAGGATATTATTAACTGAGAGCATTGTGGCACTATCTGTCCTGCAGTTCTCTACATCTCACATTAACAAAATATGACCTCTTCTGACAGCATTGTCAAGTGTTCATCTATTCACTCCTGGGAAAGAATATTGCTACCTAGAGTTACATCCTCAATCTGTGCAAATTGTCATGGCTCATGAAATTAGTGCAACTATAGTAATTTATACCTGCTGAGCATCTGGTCCCTGGAGAGTACTGGGGAAAAAAAAAAAAAAAGTTTAAAATCTTCATTGATGTCTCACATCTAATTTAGATTCTCATTTAGACCTTCTTAGCCAACTTCTCTTCCAGTGCTAGTTCCCTGAAATTAATGGAATTATGCCAGCAGGGAGTTTGACCTGCTATTTTTGGACCAGAAATTCTTATTTTCCAAGAGAACAAAACGTACTCCTCACCATTGAAACAACACTGGGAGGCTTTTAAATTTACGGTAAATTTCAGGTAGAGCAAAATAACCTGGTGATAAAGGCATGACTGGTTATTGTTCAAACTTAATTATGGGGCAGACCAGTTGCTCAGCTTTCCTGTTTTGTGCTGAAAGTGACATGTTTCAGACAGGGAAAACTTCCAAACTGGCTCCTACAACAAGCAGAAGATTTTACCAGGGGTTTAGTTCTAATTCTGCGAACAGAACAAATTAAAGGATGTCAAAAGCCAGCTACCTCTAGCATTGCTTTACACATGCTAGAGACTGCTACTCTCCTGTGATATTTGTCAGGGCTTCCACTGAGATACAAGCTTTTATTTAATTCACTGAACAGAAGTTCTATACAGATAGTGTTGAGTGCATGAAACAAGCCTGGTAAAACAAAGCCAGACATCAACATTGGTCATCAGAGGACAAGATGTATTAGGTGCCAGTGAGACAAGTTATTTATATAATTTGAAGTTTCTTTGAAGCTCACAGCAAGATGACAGAGAGACCTTACATGAGTAAAATGACATTTACATGGAGTTTTAAGACTTAAATCAAGGGAGAAGGCCTTTGTAGTCACAGATCTAACTGCAAGTTATTTGTGCTTCTGGCTTCAATTGAATTTTATTAATCATAATTTATGTTGATGTTGCAGGCATTTCCTCATGATTTCTTAATACAGCTATCACCTTCTGCTGAACGCTAATATCTAGCTAAACTCTTGTGGATGCATGCTAGATCCACAATACTTCTTTTTCCCAGCTGTGCAGCTGTGATAGAGGGATTTTCGTGTTTTATTTAGGCAGGCCATGACAGGGTCTGAATTGCTGTGATATACTGATTTCTTTTACACTTCCAATGAAAAATGAATTTTAGGCAATTGTCAATGTGTGTGTGTGAGAAGTGTTTCCACCTTTCACAGAAATAACATAAAAATAATTTTCCTTTTAAAATTTTTAAAGAATGGGAGGAATGTCTTCCTTCCTCTTCTGTTCCTCACTTTCTGCTGTGGAAAATATCCATTGACCTAGACATCAAGACTGAAAGGCAAAACCACTGCAGCTGAGTGAAAAATGACTGCAAGGCTGAAACTTGTTTATTTTACAAAAAATATCCCGCTGCTAGATTTCTTTTTACAAGTTTAAAAGAAATAATTAATTCAGAGACACAGCTTGTTGTGACTCAGCTTACCAGTCAGCTGGTATGTTCTGATACTTTTGAGAGTCTTTGTTCTGTTGTTGATAAATAAAATTAATCACTTTTGATTTGTCAAATAATTTCAAGACTGAGGAAATCTTGAAACATTATTTCTTTCAGACCATCTATTTCTCTCCATGTGATTTTCCAATACATCCGGGTTTCAAGAGCTTTTTACACTCTTAACACCAATTTCAGTATCATATCTCAAATGTGAGAGAGAGCTGCCAGATCCTCCTGAGAAGCCCCTGAGAGGTTCATCAGGACACTGATGAGGGCTCTCTGGGCTTTTTTCTGTCCCCTGAGTGTCTCTTTCAGTAGTACTGGAGGAAAAAAAAAGATTAATATAATGAAAGATATTGAAAGGTTGATAAGGAATTCTTCATATTCACTATTTAAATTAGAATGTTAATAAAATTTAAGAACAAATCAAATTAAGTTACTTGTTGGATGATGGATAATTAAATTATGCAGCTGGGGAAACTAACATAAATAGGTTCAAGATGAATTAGAAATTTTTTGGAAGATAGATCCATCAGAGACTCTTAAATTTGATGATCTAAGTGCAAACTTTGTCACAGAAACTCACAAACTGCTGCAGGCTGGAGAAATACGCTGAAAAAGTAATCCATCTGCCTATGTTTTTCTTATCTTTTTATGGGAATATTACGACTCACTGCTGTTGATCATCTGACTTGAGCTATTTATTATATTTTTAGCTAAAAAGATCAGAATGTAATCTGAGTCAAACACTACAAACATACATTTTAGGAACTGAGTGTTCCCCTTATTTCAAGAGGAAAACAAAAAAAATAATTAGTATTGAATATTGTTGCATTGCAAAAAATATCAGTAAGGGTGGAAAAGATATCAAAAAATTTGGCTTTTGGTGATTCATTATTAAATCTTAATATGAATTTGGACTTCATATGCACAAGCCTCTCTTCTGTTTATCAAGATTTCCAACTTATTCCCAAAAATTAAGTATTTAAAAAATTATTTAATGCCAAGCTCTTTTCCTAAATATGTCTCTAATTGTTGAAAATTGCATTGCTCCGTCATAAGAAAGTATTACTACACATCTTTGCAATATTTCTTTAATGTCAAACCCTTTATTAGTTTAATAGAATATTACTTACAAGAAGAATAAAATGGTAATTATATGTCTTTAGTTTAACCTGCAAACCTACAGAAGAGCATCAGAAAAACACAAATGCTTGACACAGGAAGAGGAGAGAATCTATTTAAAGAAACTTAATGAATACTGGGTGCATCACAAAATCTTGTAAGGAGGTCGATTGTTGCAACACTAAAAAAATGCAAAACTTTAACTCTAGCTAAAAGTGTAAGGACAGTTTGGATGAAGGAAATGATAAATTATGTACATACTGAGCACAGCAAGCAGAGAAATATCCAACCTTATTTCCCAATATCCCTTGCAAACATAGTGGTAATTTAATTGCAGTTGATTTTGGTAAGGAATATGCATATATATATATATATATGCATATACATATATATATGTGTGTGTGTGTGTGTGTTTGTTCTGAGTTAACACATTATATTAAAAATGTTTGTTCATAATACTTCAGTTCTTATTGATAGCGTAAAAAGAGAAGAGAAGAAAAAAAAGGTAGAAGTGGCAAATGGGAGGTAAAAAAGTCTTTTAATTTCTCAGTGACACCTAATATTTAGCCTTTATAAACAAAAATCCAAGCTGCAGAAATTATTATCATAATTTGCTTGCTTATGTAAAATATATACTTGTATGCTTTTTTAGAGAAGACTGACACAATAGCAATAGATAATATTTGGTCTGGTATTTTAATAATCATATTTAGCTTAGTCTAGTTTGTTTTCCCATCACAGGAGCAAGTAGGATTTTGTTCAGTGGTGTTTTTGCACGGGAGTTGAATTCAATTATTGAGTTGCTTTTGTAAACTAAGCAAATAAAATATTGTGACATACTGTTTGAGAGGGAGAGTTATAGAATTTCTGACCCTCCATGTCACATCCATTTTGTTTGTTCAGTGTGTACTAAATGAGCAAGAAATATGCTTTGACTGGAATAGTGGACAACTAATATGTTGTCTCTTATCTATGTTCACAAGCTAGCTTTAATTCCCTGGTAATGCCCCACTTTCAAAGGAGACTAGCAATTATCTTCGACCCTGAAAGTCTGACCTACTCTAGTGCAACACAGTGAATCCTGTCTTAAGCTATTACCCAAGAGACCAGTAAAAACTGGTCACCTACCACATATGACCTTTAGCTAAATCCATAGAAGACTGCAGCGGAAATTCTGGGAATTGCATTAAAGTAATTGTTTAAAGTAGGATTATCTTCCAGAGGCAGGATAGGATATGAATAAGGTTTATCTGTTTTTGTTTAAAATAAAATACTGCCAACAGTGTATTTCTTAATAGATGTTTATTGCGAATGCTAAGTTTTTTCACAGTGCACAGCCAGGCAGCTGGCAGAGACCCACAAGTTAACTTAAAAAGCACATTACTGTTCTGATATTATTGATGATGCTATCAATGCTTTAGGTAGGCTAAAAAGAGGAATTGCAACTTATTCCCGGGCCAGTCTCACACCAGTCGAAGCAGATCAGTTATTAAAATCTCAAAAGGCTTCATATACACTGTGGCCAAAACAAAATTAAAGAAAAAAACCCAGAATTATGTATGGCTTATACACCTTCTTATTTTTGTCAGGACCAAGTAAAGGACATGATCCCAAACTGAAAACTCCTTGAGAATACCTCTAGTGATTAAAATTAATGCAAGAACAGCGTAGCTTTTAAGGAATCACATAATTGTTACATGACACTCTTACTCTCATGAATGCAGAAACTGAACTACAAATGCAAATTATTTCTGGGGAAAAGACCTTTGAGTGATAGGTGTGGGATTTTCAGAAACAAACCTGAGAATTATACCATGAACCTGTGGATGTGAGAGCCGGTTGGACTTTTATCATTCATTCCCATCATATTTTTTTGGTCACAAAGGAACGTGTTGCACTAGATTTTGGCCTGGAAGAAATAGACTTTTCATTGGAAAGTGTTAAATGTTATGGGAGAGGAAGGATAACAACAGGAAAAAAATCAGGGCAGCAGAAGAAACCAGAAAAAGACACTAGGAGAATAGAAGAAAATGGAAAATAAGGAGGAGATTATGGCAGATCTGCTCACTCAGCTTCAAAGGTGTGAGTTCAGACATATGAAGAGTTTGACTGTATTGAAGTAAAGAAATGGAAAGGCAGAGAAGAAAACTGACTCAATAAATCATCAAAGTACTGATACCCTGGTTGATGACAGCGACATTAAAATATTAAAATATCAAATGAGCAGTTAGTTCATCTCCTAAGAAGGAAGGTGGCTCCTGGAGTGAGAGGGCAAAGATATTATCCAGTGTTTGGCAGAGGTGAGATGGGAAGGTCCTTTTACATGTCTGCACCAAGGCATACAAAGGTAGCAATGGAAAAGAGATTCTGCTATTGATGAATTCTTTCAACATTAGAAGGAGAGATACTGGGGAGATGAATTGTTTCTTGGCATTGTAGTCCTGTCGGCACAAGCTTTCTGAAAACATGCTGGTTTTAGTCTTGCAGGCAGCGCCTTTAACCTGTGGATTTCTCCAGAGGTGATCTCAAAATTGGAAGATGAAATAAAATATGTTTTATCATCAGTTTTTTTGTCAGTCTTTTGGATTCAGTTATTTGCTTCATCATTTTTTTTATATAGGAAAAGAAAAAAACCTGGAAAATTCCAAGAGAAATAAAAAAATATTGCTAAAAATTAAGTGTAGCTCCTAAATACAACCCATGAACTGCTTTCTTGCCTCATATTTAAATTTTGAACTCCTAATGTCAGGGGAATTAATGGCTAAAGATATCATAAGGCGTATGTTGAATACATTATAGATGTAAGAGGATTATTCTGATCAACCAGATGGAAATGCATATTTCATCACGCTACTACAGCTTTAACTCTGGCCCAAAATAAACAATGTTTTTCCATCAGTGATTTCAGTATGTAAACAGAACATAGCACACAACCCTGCTGAAAAAGAAACAGTTTTGGCTGAGATTTTTAAAAGCAGTTAGTGGAGCTGAACCACTCTGTGACTCCCTGAGCTTTGTAAACTCCTTCCTAAGACCCTAATCTTTGTACACAGCTAAAATGTCTAAAAGAAGAGGTAGCTCTGAAATGTATCAGTTCATAACACTTCTTTTCTCTTAAAATCTCTAGGCACTCTTCAGCTGAGCCTGACAGTTTGTACAAACTGATATAGCATTACCCTTTTGTTTTCACCTGCTGAAGTAGACCTAACATTTGAATGTGTAAGGCATACAAAAAGTTCCCTGAATGAGGACTCAGGTGCTCTTTCTGGTTGCTCAAGGTAGCCCTAGTTAAATTTTATTAATTATGCCTGCTTCTCTACTGTTATTCTCTTTTCTAAATGGTAATTTGCTTTATCTCTAGTAAAATGATAGAACATAAAAATGTAAAGGAAAAGACATTTTAAAGAAAAGTCAGAACAGCTTTAAATAACTACTTAGTATATGATCTTAGAAAAATGCATGTTATTAAGGCTTGGAGAGTCATTTCACAATGGATAAAATAAACTTTATACCACCCTTTATTAAGTCCATATAGCTATCATCAGGATCATAGGAAAATTGATAGAAACTTGTTTGGACTTTTTTTCCCAATGCCACTGTCTTCTGCATATTCCTTTCTGTGTAACCAATCCAAGACCCATGAGCCATTGGGATGAATGTTATGATTTTCATAAAGAATTTTTATTTAAAAAAAGAGGAAAAAACTGAAGAATCAATCTGTATTGAAGACCTTCTCACATCTATGTTTTCATCAATTGGAATTTGTTTACTGTCTTTTCCACTGTCAGTAAAAGGAGCCTCACTTGCACTCGGCACCTTTAGCTACTCTCAAGGTACTTAAAATGCAACATCTCAGACCTGTTCTTTTTGTTCTCTTACTTCCAGATTTATTCACAAAGGCTTGCAAGAGAATTCAGAAACAGGAATGGACTATCTTCTTCTTAGTTTAATGAAGTGGTGTTAGTCAGCTGTTCTGGTAGAAAGGCCATCTAAACTGGTGATACAAAGCTAATCATCTAATCATGGGACCATTGAACAGATTTGGGGAAAACTCTGTAATAGGTTTTTGATTATTCAGGTCCAACTGTTACAAAGTCATTGCACTGTTGATGTTACTGCTTTCTGGTTCCTGTGGGTTTTTAAAACTATTCCTAGAGCAAATGAGAGAGGAAAGTGCATCTTGAAGTCACTCTTCTGTCTCTGCTAGAAAAGAACACACTTGCAATTTACTATAATGAAGGAATAATATTCTGTACATGGTGATCTAATTAACAACCTAGAAAAATTCTTTGCCAAGACTTCTTCATAAACATGTGGGTGAGGATAAGAATGAGAGGGGGAAGACAAAAGTTAGTTCTTGGATTAACATTCAGAAATGTAACAATTTCGTGCAGCACTAAAGTAATTATTATATGTGATGTTAAAGACAGTGGATGGTATTAATAAGCTATATTTTAATATTACAGTAATAATAACTTCTTAAGTTCTTGCAGCCAGCTGAACTGATGACTATATGCAAGCCCACTTTTCTTAGGAAAACTACCATCATTGTGGATGAGATAAATGGTTTGTCTAATGCAGTAACATTCTTATTGTCATGACCACTGGCAGCTAAGTTCAGAGGCAAGTACCAAACCACCAGAGCAGACAACTTTAGATTTCCAGTTCAGGACATATATCAAGAAGATTCACTGCTATCTTGAAGATAAGGCTGGCTGTCCTTTAATCTTTATGCACTTTTGGGGTGTAAATGCACTTTTTTTCTCCTTTTTCTGAATTAGGTAACAACCCAAGAGACACTTCATGGCCAGTAGTGTTATAGTCTGCTTCATAAACTGAACAACTCTGAAGGAATTTGGAGAAATACATGTTAACTGATTGCTGATGCTGCTGGCCAGTTATGCTCCCAGCCAGTAGTCAAGAGTGATGACTTTCTATACATTAACTTTTCAAGTGGAACTGGTAGTCATGAAAATCCATGTAATTTGTTTTGCTGTCAGTCATAGGTGCCCTTGTGATATAAGACACTCAACTGTGCTGTGCCATGTGCAGCATAGACAGGGACTGTCCTTAAACACCAGCCCCTACATTTTAGAATTTTTCCTCTGTGCTGAAACACAAAGGCTATAGGTTTCCATAAGGTAAGAGAAATAAAAATATCATCTGCTTCTTAGGAAGTCTGCAATTTCAGAAAAAAACTGAGCCCCCGTACAGACCAGATTAGTTTAAGGAGTATTTAATCCCACAGATTCCCACTGGTGTAAGCACTCATCCCTCCACAAAACAAAACTCTAGCTAGTTTTCTCCATCTTTTACATTACTATTTTTTTCAAGACTTCTTCATTTGTTACCATTTGCTGTGTTTACTCCCAGCCATGCTAAAATGTTTCAGTGCTATGAGATTGAAAACAGTGAGCCAGACGAGTGTTTGGAGATCCTTTCTCTCACTCTACAAGACCGAGAAACTCTTCTACTAGAAATGGAACAATGGGGATTTTTAAGCTATTTTTCCCATTTATTTGTATCAACTTTCTGTTTCAGACATCCTTTACAGGAAGGGAAGAGGGGTGAAGTGTAGGGAGGCGGAGAAACTGGGAGATTTTTGATGATTAGCTGGGATGAGACAGGAAAGAGGGGTGGTTATTATGAGATGAATCATACCCCAAGGGTTTCAGAAGGCTTCATGTATGTTTCAAATACTCCTGGGCTGTAATTATCTCAGGATAGGTAAAAGAGGTATTTTTAGAAATGTCAATTTTCTTGATTTATTGGAATTTAAGAGCTCAGGCAGAAGACTCAGAAAATGGGAATTTGCGGCCCTGTAAAGGTTGAGACCCCAGCCATTTTGCAGTAATGACCTGAGGGAAAGAAAGCTCTTGATTCTCCCATCCCAGGACCCAGGAAGGCCAGCAGACCTTTTGAGACATTGATTTATGCCTNTTTTTTTTTTGTATGTGTGGTTTCCTCATTTGCCTTTCTGCAACTAACTTAATCCTTAGAGCTTGTACTGTCTCCAGTGCATTACTTGGAAGGATCCTCACTTGGAAGGATCCCCAGTGTCTCTTTAGCTGTGGCTCTATATTCCCCTGTTACCATATCTCTTCTGACTGCTTCAAAGCAAGACTGTACTTTTAATCAAATCCCCTTATGTGCCTTTTCCATCTGTTTGTTTGTTACTTGCATCCTCTGTGGCTTCACCATCCCTGAAAAAACTGCTTCCTTGACCATTTTTATGTTTGGTAGGGGGATGGGGGTGATTTTGTATAGAAATTAAACAGCTAAGGACAGGCAATGGAATCTCAGCAGAGACTGGAACTTGGGCAAGTCCCCAGCACCACTCAGTTGTGCACAGATTTCATTGCACTTGTGCCCTCAGCCTGTCCCACTGCTAAAAAGCAGCCTGGGACCTGACATTTATTACATGATGTATTTGCTGAGTTTCCATTTATGTTCTGAAAAAAAACCAAAACACTTGTAAAGTGTTGGAATTACAGACTAAGAGAACATTTGTTCTGTCCTGCAAATTACACAGTTGCTGTGTAACCATGTGCTGTAGAGAAGAGGTTTCTCTCTATTCATGGTTATTAACAGCAAGTTCCACAGCAGACAAGAGTATATAGCATTACTCATTTGTTTCAATTGCAATTAAGTTATTGTTCTCTCTGGGTTCCCTGTTGAGTATTTATTCACAGTATGATCTTGAGCAAATCATTCAGGGCCCATGTTCAACAAACATTTTGGTGCATTTACTTTAGTGGTTTAACACAGTCAGCAACTCACCCCACTCAGCTTCTCGCTCACAGTCCCCATGTGGGATGGGGGAGAGAAGCAGGAAGGGCAAAAATGAGAAAAGTAATGGGTTGAAAAAGAAAGTTTAGTAGGAAAAGCAAAATCTGTGCATGCAAACAGAGCAAAACAAGGAATTAATTCACCTCTCCCCGTGGACAGGCAAGTCTTCAGGCATCCCCAGGAAAGCAGGGCTACATCCCGTGTAATGGTGACCTGTGAGGACAAATCCATCACTATGAATGTCCCCCACTCCCTCCTTCTTTCCCCAGGTTGACATGCTGAGCATGATACCATATGATCTGAGCATGACACCCTGTGCTCTGGGATATTCTTTGGGTCAGTTGGGGTCAGCTGTCCCAGCACTGTCCTCTCCCAGCTCCTTATGCACCCCCAGCCCTCTCACTGGTGGACTGAGGTTGAGGAGCAGCAAAGGCCTTGGCTCTGTGTGAGCACTACTCAGCAGAAACAAAATCATCCCTGTGTTACCAACACTGTTTCCAGCAGAAATCCAAAACACAGCCCCACACCAGCTACTATGAAGAAAATTAACTCTATCCTGGTGAAAACCAGCACACTTACCAAGGAAGGTCTAATCACATCACACTTCTGGGTTTTGCTGAAGTCATAATCCCTGTGAAGTTGAAGAATATAGCATCTTTTGAATGTTTTTTCAGCATAAGACACTGGAGTTGTTCTGGATATATATATTATTAACACAGGTTGGTTGACTTTCAATTTACCAGGAAAAATCAGAGGGTTATATTAGTTAATGCTGTCATACCAGTACTGAAGTTAGTGTATAGATGCTTAAACATTTTTTTTAATCTTTTAATCCTACCCTTCTCCAAATCCCTTGTGTTAGCAATGTAAACAATAAGCCATTCTTTTTAAAAATGAGTTATTACTCTGATGAAAAATATGCATAAAAGTGTTATATGTCTCCCTTAGAACTTAAGAATTGACTTTTTTCCTTTATTTTAAATTCTTGTGGCCAGAGTCAAGGCTAAAATACGTGCTGTAGGGCATATAGTGGATGTAGTATTTTGGAATTCACTGTCTCAGGTGTCAAGGTTTAGCTTCAGCAGGTGACTAAGTACCAGATAGTCACTTGCTCACTCACAGAGAATTGAAAAGAAAGGAAAACTCATGGTTTGAGAAAGGAAGAGTTTAATAATTGAAGCAAAGTCATAGTAGTAGTAGTAGTAGTAGTAGTAGTAGTAGTAGTGTAGTAGTAGTAACAGTAATAATAACTTAGCAATAGGATCATGATTAATGATAAGTAGTAAAAATAACAACAATAATAATGAAAAGGAGGCCCAAGAGGAAAAGGAGGCCCAAGAGAAACAAGTGATGCACAATACTATGCTCATCATCCACTGGCTGATTTCCAGTTCATCCCCCACCAGAGAACAGTGGCTCCTGGACAGCTTCCCCCAGTTTGTATACTGGGCATGACATTCTATGGTATGAAATATCCCTTTAGCCAATTTGGGTCAGCCATCCTGGCCATGTTCCTTCCTGACTTTTTATGTACCTTCTCACAGGCAGAGCATGGGGCACAAAAAAGTCCTCGACTTAGACTAAACACCACTCATCAGCAACTGAAATATCAGTGGGTTACCAATATTATTCTAATACTAAATTCAAACCCCACGGCATTATCATCTAAGAAGAAATTTAACTCTAGCCCAGCCAAAACCAGGACACCAAGGGAGAAAATATTCTCTCTTTAGATAGAATACTTCCATCTTTTCATATTTTTTCTTTATAGTTTGGCTGTTGTAATCCAATGCTTAATGGTGAACAAATCCCATATCGTTTTGATAAAAGAGCGTGTATGATCTGTTTTCTTCAGCCAGCAACCCACTATTGCTGTAAGAAGTAGAAGATAAAAATGTTTGAGCATTAATTACTGACGTGCTGCGCAGCAGAGCAGCTGAAGGCAGTCATGTGCTGTACCTCTCTGCTGATATTTAAATAGCTCCTGGGAAACCACTTCAATGTCATTTGCAAGTTTGCCAAGCAGATCTTTATTGATCAGAATGTCAATTACGGTATCTCATACGCTTGCATTGAGTACCCTGTCCAAGAAAGTGTGGCAGAATGAAGGCTATCAAGGCTGATATTAACCTGTCAGCCCATGAATTTGCAGCTCCTTGAGAGCCGGAAGAGAATCATTTCAAAGATAAAAATGCACCAAAGTTTTTGCACACAGCAGCTATATGTCATGTCCTGATGTCCAAGCTCATTCCACTTTTTTCCTTTCAAGAATAACAGAATTTCTCAGCCCTCATTAATGCAATCTACAGCCCAGTCTCAAGCACAAATAAAAAAGTTAACTCACGGAGCTCAGAAAGGGAAGTAGATCAGTATGAATTAAAAGCTCATGCAGACAAAATCTGACACTGAACTTTAAAAAACAGAGAAAAACTTACAGTATGGCATAAAATCTCAAATTCCAAACCAGTTTCCTTTAAAAAGATGCTACCAGTTTTTATTTATATTTCTAAATACAAATACTTCTAAACTGTTTAATGATACAGTACTTCTCAGGATCTTTCCCTCAGAAATGAATAAAAGGAAAAATAAATCTAACAATGAGTTTAGCAAGTGCATGTCATGCATCTGATTAAATTTTTTAGTTAATTATGACTTACTCTTTCCCTTGCCTAGCTCAAATTCACTAAATAATCACAACCAGGCCTACCAACCACACCTGCTCTGAATGGTTTACATGGGAGGTGCCCTCTTGAGACAACAACTTCAGAGCTTTCAGTGACTTACAAAAATAATTATTTGTTCATCAGATTAAATATTCATTAAATCAGAAATTAACTATATTTTAAAAGATTTTGTATGAGCTTATACATTTGGATGTAATGGCACCTCTCCAACAGTCCATGTCCTTCTCACACAATATATCCAGAATAAGGTTTCAAAACCCCTTTCACAGAACTGATATTGAAAAAATAACCTTTCATCTCAGAAGGTAGCAACAATTTTTTCAGGTATTTTAGTGCAGATGAGTCACTACCTTTTCTGTTGTATGTATTCCGTACAGTGCCCAAAGCAGAGAGAACCCCCTCCACCCCTACCACAATGAAGATGCTACAGAGGAGAGGAAGAGAGAATATTAACTTGTGGTTTCTGCTCTAATTGTGTATATTTTAGCTTCTGTAGAGAGTGGATATCTGACTCAAGCACACTCTTCTCTAAGGGAAAAGAAAGGGTTACATCTAGACATTTACAGTTACTAAGAAATTTCAATTTCCATTCTAAGAAAAACTTCATTTCAGTAAAGTGCATGAGACTTTGAGGAAAAAAATAACTGTGGTGTTGATTGAATAGGATGTATAAGAAATTCTGCTTGAAGTGGCTTACAACGTCTGCTGTGTTAAACCATTCAAAAAACATTTTATAGTGTCAATGCTAAAAAGAAAAGCCCAACAGCCCTTTTGTAGAAGCAAGAATGGGGTGATGTAAAGAGCGCAACTCGTGCAACCACAAAATTGCCTTTGTCTCCTTGCTCTTTTTTTGCTCTTGAGTTTAAAAGCCTAGGTCATGTTCAAGGAAAGATTTCTCCTGTTTTGTAAGGAAGGGATAAGGACTTATAGAAGTAAGATATATTTATGGGGGAGGGAAAAAAGGAACCAAGCCCCGACAGAACAAAGCAAAACAAAACCAAAAGACTTCCATATTAGACCCCTCATTTTTCAATATAAAATAGGAACAGCACGATATCACAAGTCCAGAGCTATATCCCTGGCCACACTCTGCAGTTCTGGGCTTTATGTTATATATACTGTTCAAACCAATATTTTCAGCATATTTTCTTAAAGAAGAGATAACATAGTAAGATAAACATCCTTAGGGCATCCCGAGGAATCGTTCACAGACAGATTGCACAGTCATAATAATAAATCAGCCCATTTCCACACTTGTACTCTTCTCTGTATCCTTTTTGGGGGGCAACTTGTGTTGTGTGGGGACATACATTAGAGTATAGAAAATGAACATCTAGAAGAGGCATTCTCAAGGTGACTTGTGATTCTCATAGACATGTTCCAGATCCTGCTTGGTTTTATCACAGCACTTACAAAAGGTCAGTACCATTATTGGAAGTAATGTTTCACTTATGATTTCATGCACCATCTCCTCAAAACTGCTCCATATTCCTTCTTTTAAGGGCTCTGTTAAGCTGGCTTTGGTAATAGTGACATAGTGGTTTTCTGGGTCACCTTGAACTAGCCACTTTAAAACTTCCTAAATTGGGAGGAACCATAAAAATGCCTCTATTTTAGAGGGCTGATGTGGATGAATAAATCAAAGGCCTTCAGTGAATGTTTAATAGCCATGTGTCACTGTTATGTCACTGCTTTTTAGGAAATGGGTGGATGCTTGTGATTTATATCTTCTAAATTAGTAAAAACCTTTTCAATGGATTCTCTTGATAATGAAGAGGCTTTATTTACTTTATATTTTTCTTCTGTACAGTTACTATCTTGTAAGGGCATTAGGAAGATATATCAGGGATATATAGACAATTTTCAAAGTCCCTTCCAATCCAAACCATTCTATTATATGATTCATTAATGTTTGTTGGACTGAGATACCATGGTGATGAGCATCAGAGGAACACCACTGAAATAATTAAGTTTCTTACACTGTCCAGGCTTTGAATAATGGCATTAATTAGAGTAAGGAAAGTTTACTGTATTGAAACTGAATAGTTGGGGTTTTCGACAAATTATAAACCACATGGTGGGTGGGAGCAGGTCAGGGGAAGTGGAAAATGTCCTGTTCTGGAAAAAAATTCTGCACTGTTGGAGAAGCCTTGGAATGTCTATATGTCTGGTTTTCTTTGTTCTCTATTTATACATGTGTCAAGAAAGGATTTATTATTGCAGTCTTTACTGTCATCATAAATCTCCACACAAAAACCACCTAATTATATAACATTTTTTATATAGATTATATAACATTTTCCTCCATGCACATGTGTTCCTTGTTATCCTATCCAAAGTTCTTCAATATTTGTAGAGAAGACAAGTGAATAGAGAATGAAAGGGAAAATTTGTAAATCAGAATACATCTGGATCTGCCCCAGTGAAGTGGAAACATCTGATTTGTCACCTCCAGATACACCAGGTCATGAGTAACTGCGCAATTCTCATCCAGATAAAGGTGTATGCCAGAAGAATATTTTCACCATTACTAACACACACATAAGCACACAGATAAAGGATCGTAAAGGACATGTATGCTTACTTATGTGCATGAGAATGTAGATTTACACACATACATTATATGCAATGGCTTTCATGTGTGTGAATGTGCATTCACTCATTCATCAAATAAAAGCTGAATTTCTGTCATATTTTTAAAACACTTTACTGTTGAATATTTTTCTAAATGAAATATGAAAATCAATTATATCCAGTGAAAATAATTATCCACAGCTTTTAACAAAAATATTTACTTATAGCCAGGCATTTTTTCAAACAAATATTTCACAAATGAGCTTAATTCAGGTTTTCTCCTTTACCCCAGGACTGCACTCTTGATTTACAAACAGGTTGTTCAAGTCCACTGTTGCACCCAAAAAAGGGTTATATTTGTGTGGGCAAGTGAATGAGAGGCTTCTTTCTAAATCTGAAACCATACTTGGGGTACAAAACTATCACCAGTAAGTGACATCTAGTTTAGACATGTGGCCAGTACAGTGTTTTCAGCTGGTTAGAGTTAATTTTCTGCTTAGCAGCTGGTACAGTGCTCTGTTCCCAAAACACCTATTGTTTCTATTTCATAATTATATCTCTCAGAGTCTGTAATCAAACCATGCACTATGCTGGACAAGCCTGTATGAAAAGAGATTACAGGAAAGTATAAACAATAGTCATTTGTGTTTTACAAAATGGCTAGTGGAAATCTGCCCCTGAAGACCTGGTTTTTAAGACTTGTGTTTTATTCCCAAACTTATTAGTTATTATACAAGAAAACTGAACTCCTTTCTGCCAGCCTTTCCTCACCTACTTTAGGAACCCTGGGAGGTTTCTACAGTGCAAAGTGCATAGAATATACGTGATCTGGAGAACAGCTTTTTCCGTCATCTGTAGCTGAACTGCCAAAATCCCTAATCTGTTCTGAAAACCTGTCATACTGTCTGACCTAAAAAGTTCAGTATCTCATTAATAACCTTCAGAGCTGCCCAATCTCCTCTGCAATGTGTGTGTTAATGATGGATGAAGCACCCAAAGAAGCAACTACAGCATCAGAGAAGGAAATAAACAGGCTGGCATCCCCCTAACAGCATTTGATTGATTTAAAACATGTGCAGGAGCTGAGTAAAGGGTCTGCAGAGGTTTGACTACAGTTGCCAAGGCCGTGGATACCACGAGAAAAGGTCAGAGGAGTTAGGCATAGTTGGATTGTTCACAGATGTCTGATGGTGTCAGGTATTTTTAAAATAAATAAATACTTGAGTTTCAAGGGATGTATCAGTGAGATTCCACCACCAAGAGGACAGATCACTAGGATTTTATTTGGTAATGGTTGTGGTTCTCTTGGAAGCCCACTACATGGACATTCATTGTACCAGGAGCAGACAGAGACTAAACCTGCATGTTTTCCTAATCTGATTAACAACAGAATTGCAGGCTTGAAAAGAAAACACTCATGCCATGGTATCTCTGCTTTTTTGTCATGTCTTCATTTGAAGTTCCGGCAGAGAGAAGGATGTCTGTTTCTCTGCGTTTTGTGACTTATATTTGGTAGGAATGGACTCATATTTTACTCACCTCTAGGTTACTCTGACGTTATTTCTACAAAATCTGTTTAAGTTTAGCATCTAAACACAAATTAACTTTGTCATAACTTCTCCATTTATGCTTGCCATTGCTTACCATAAACATCACAAAAAGCTGCACAGAAAAGAAAAATCACCTGGTCAAATATTTTCCTGCTGTTTTAAAGGAAAAGCAAACTTCCATTTTTCTGGAGATTTTATAAAACCAACCCCTGTGTAGAAAGTAAATGTTCAAACCTCAAATATTTTCATTGGGGGAAAATTATTTCTGTTTAAAACAATTGCCTGACTTCCTCATGAAATTAAAGCTCTGTTACCACAGATCAGTCTTTTTTTAGGCTACTCTGAAATAAATGTGTGAAAACTTCATCAGTTGGAGAGAAAAGATTTCAAGCCAAGGCTGCATGAAAAATAAGTTTTGACATCTGACATCTTGGAATCAGACACACAACATTTAAAGAATCACATCTTATGTTCTCTCAGAATGAACACCCCAGGAGTTAAAAACCTGCCCCACAGCATAAATTCTTCCCTGTGTTTTGAGGATTTTGCAGAGTTAAGGATTTCTTTTTCTCTGGTGAAACCAACACTGGCTTTACTAAGAAATCTGGTGATTTTCTGAGCAGCCTTTTAGTTCCTGTCATATAGTTGGTTTATTATGTTCCTCAACTAGTGTGTTTCTTAAAAGCACTTCTCTTGTGCTTTTAAGAGAAGTGCTTACAGAAAATAGTAAATGAGTACTTTACCACAGAAATCTTTACAAATTATTTGAGAAGCAGTCATGGTGTTTCAGTTAAGAGACAAGTATTGGTGTTTTCCCAACAAAACACAAACACCAGCAACAAAACCTCAGAAGCCCTTATTTACCTGAAAAATTACTAGAGTTTCTTATTTCATGTTTGGAATATATTTTCTCTGGAGAAAAGTGTTTTTAAGACATGGATACTGATAACACTTTGACATCCTCTTTAGTCTCACATTTATCTATGTTCAGGGTTATTCAAAGTATTCCAGATACTTTTGCAAATAGTTATTGAGCTTTGAAATTGTAGAACTATGGAGCAGGTTGTCCCAGACTATGCTTCCATCACCTTCATATGTCTTATCCTATTGAAGAAGAAGTCAGGTACAGAGGAAGTTCTAAACATTAGGAATTTACGTACCTATCTTCTGGAAAGAGATAAAGAATAGACAGACTAAAATAAAATGGCATTTATTTTGCCAGAAACTATAGAATAGCCTAGCAGCCAAGAACACGCTTAACTAGTAGCCTGCAATTATATTTTCTATTCTTTTTCTAACTTAGCAACACTGGTGTCAGCCTGAAAGTATTGGTAGTAATGAAAGATCTTTTAGAAGATTTTCAGAGTGATAATAAATGA
The DNA here is from genome assembly GCA_013399945.1 of Ploceus nigricollis. Taxonomy (NCBI): domain Eukaryota; kingdom Metazoa; phylum Chordata; class Aves; order Passeriformes; family Ploceidae; genus Ploceus; species Ploceus nigricollis. The sequence goes on along the minus strand of VXBC01004202.1, from coordinate 1,245,681 downwards.
ACTCCAGTCATAGGGAACTTGACTCAAAAATTTTCATGTGGACTATGTTGCTTGCATTTGTTAAAGTAACTGGGATGTGATGTGGTATTGTGAGTTGCCAAAGGCTTACATTTTCAAATGTATGAGAGAGCCCCAAGAGCTCCAGCCTTTCTTTATAGTTGTCATTCAAGGCTGACGTTTCAACAGCAAGAACATCTATTTGGACATCCCTTATGGTGTGCACGCAGAATCCCAAAGGGATATCATGATCTCCATGCAAATCATTTTTTGCCTGCAGAGAAGAACTGAGCAGGCTGAGGTAGTTCAGGTGTAATATTGTTTAATAACTCATCTCAGGACTGATAAACAAAATTTGCCCTAGGAAAATGATTATAAGAAGCTTGCTCTCATAGGTGAATTTGGAGCCCTGAGACATTAACATCTGAATGGCGACAATTTCTCTCATATCTGTCCCACATGTAGTTACAATATACAGGTATGTAGTTATCTTGTTGATGTTCAAGATACTAAGAATAAGGGAATGTTCCTGGAAACACAAAGCAATACAGTTAAGTGGTAAACCAAAAGGAAGGCACTTAAATTACGCACCAAAGAGGGCATCAGAATGCACATGATCAAAATATTCATTTACAGTAATGCTGAAATTTGTTTGTGATTTACAAGACCATTCTCCTACTTCCTAAATGGTGTCCTAACAGACCTTTTCTGAAAACTGATACGTGCATTTAAAAAAATTGCAAAAGCAACATCCTGAATTCTACAAATCAATCTGTTCCATTGAAACACATAATTTCAGTAAAAAACAATTTATCTGCTTCCAATGCCCAAACTGTCTTGTGTTTGTAAGCTTCAGTGCTGTTTTAAGTCTCATTCATAGAGATGCATATGGTTTCTTTTCTCTTGCTTGTTTTATATGCTCTAAGTGCTTGAAGATGTGAGTATTTCATATTTGGTTTTTTGATGGTCTTCAGTATTTCAACCTTATGGTTGCTGTCATCTTCAAGAATGTGCAAGCATCAGTACACACGAGCTAAAAAGCATTTCAGTACAATGAAAGACAAATTCAGTAAATAGATAACAAGAACTTTACAGTATATGCTTTGAATTCACAAATAAAAGTCAATAAAAAGCATTACTCTCTATTACTCTAAAACTTGATGATTTTCAGCATTGTTCATGCAGGATAAAAATATTTATTGTCGTGCAGCTATAAACACATTATTGAATAAGGGGATGTCGGTTCAAGAAAAGATTTCAGGGAAACAAGGTGCTTTGTTTCAATGAAACAAATCCTTAAACTCATCATTAAAGCCTCGAGGTAGAAAAAAGTCTGTTATTCAACAGAAGACATTACATGGTTATATGAAATTTAGCATCTTTTTTTAATAGAAGTCAGAGATAAGTGATTTAGAGAAAAATCCCCCTATCCTCCTCTCTTCTATCCTGCCTTTTTTTTTTTCTCTTTGGATAAGTACTTTTTGCAAAGGACATTATTCACAAAATGTGAAAGAGAATGTATTGAAATACTGTAACTTTTACATATTTCAGGGGAGGTTGTAATCAGAATGCTACAGGACACATATTTCAATATGGAATTTCTATGCCCATAGATTTCTACATACTGCTCAGTAGTTGAAAACAAAATTCTGTTACTTCACCTCTGTGTTGCAATTCCATCTATTCCCTGTTATAGGGATTTTGAGTCTTAGCAACACTTCATGGAATCTGCTTTTTGCGTCTCAAGCTGCAAATAGAATTTTTAGGTATCAAGATCATCTGGAAGATCCCCCATCTGGTGCACAGTTGTGAATAATCTGAAAATCACCACAGAAATATTTCTTACAACCTAATCAACAAAGGAAGGAATCAAAAAAAATCATATTAAATTTCTTATGAAAAAAGAGAGAACACACTACTCACACATGGTTTACTGGTTTTAAACATAAAAGCTCAAGAAGGGATCCTTGGAAGTATTTAAGGGCAGGTCAAGCCCTGAGCAACCTGCTCTAGTAGAAGGTGTCCCTGCCCATGCCAGGGTCATTGGAATGAGATGGTCTTAGTGGTCCCTTCCAGCCCAAATAATTCTGTGATTGCCTAGGCTAAAGCCTGATTCTTCTAAAGGAGTAATTTGCACACAACCTGGTGTTCAGCACTCCTTTGGGTGCACCAGCTACTGGCACTTCAAGTTGTCTCTAGTCATGACTGCACCCATTTTCCTTTGGAACGTTTTGGGTGCAAGTCATAATCTCCCAGTTTTCCTTCATTTCCTAACATAATTCTTTACACAAACATTTATTATCCTGTTTCCTTGAACTGTGACCATTAAGCTTGGCAGTTCAGGTTGACTGAACATCAACCAAGTGTCTTTCATGTTTGACATACCACTGTTTATTTTTTTTTTTTTTTGTACTATCCATCACTTAATCAGAAATACTTTTATATTGTCATCTAAATCAAGACTAGGAATATTAAATAGCAGTGGAACAAGAGTGCTATTATTGGGTGACCTTGTATAATGAGTTCTTCTTGCACAAAATTAACAATTGCATTTTGCAATCTGTTAGTGAAACAGATTTAATCCCTCTATCATATGACTTAAGCTATCCATCTTGCATAAAATTTAACTTTTAATCATGGTGCCATGTGATACTATGCTAATTTTTAATATAAATTAAACTATACTGCACCTACCAGCACTGTAATTTTTATTTTATTTTATTCTAAAGTTTTCCTATAGTCTCTCTTCCAGAATCTAGGTGTTTCAGATTTGCAGCTATTTTTGAATATTATATATTCAATATAACTATTCAATACATAATATTTGAATATTATTCCATCATAAATGGAACTGCTGGATGCAAATGAGCCATGCCAAATAACTTGGAAAATGTTTTCATAGTTGCTATTTCAGGTGATTTAATCCAACCCTAAATTATTTTGCCAATTTACTGTGAATGACAGCCTTTAGATAATACATCACCATTTGTAGACCCTAATCTTTTATAAATCTCTGGTTTAGGTTTCTCTAAAAAAAATTAAAATTAAATATAATGCCCTTTAAAAGAGTAAATGGCAAACAAGTGTATTCTGTTTCCTCCAAGGTTTCTTTTGCAGTTTCAGATAAATCTCTCTTTTTGTAAGCAGCATGGTAATTGGAGTATGTATACAGTACTTTCTCCAAATTTATTTTGCTCCTCTCTCTTTTCTGTCTCTCTTTTTCTTCTCTCTCATTTCTTTTGCAGGTTTTATTAGTAATATCAGCATCTTACCTAACTTTATAACCTATCCATGGGGACCTGCTGTTGCTCCACTCACACATTCTCAGTGATTCAATATGATTTTTTCTCATTCTCCTCATGGTTTAACATACCAGCCAATACTAAAAACCGGTTTGCCAATATTAAACCATTGTCCTTACACGGATGCCTTCAAAACTGCCTGCTAGTTACTTCTTCTCATTTGAGTATTGTGGCATTCACAGAAGGTCAGAGGAGGAACATATTTTTTTCTTATTTCTGGAAGAAGAACCAGCTACGTTATTTCCATGTTGAGTTTGCAAAGACTGAATTTTGAAAATGATCATATATTGATTCTATACAGAATCATAGAATCACACAGTAGTTTGGATTGGAAGGGATCTTAAAGGTCATCTCATTCCAAACCCCCTGCCATGGGCAGGGACACTTCCCAGTAGACCAGGTTGCTCCAGCCTGGCCTTGAAGACTTTCAGGGATGAGGCCTCCACAGCTTCTCTGGGCAAACTGTTCCAGTCCCTCACCATCTTCACAGTCAAGAATTCATTCCTATTATGTAACATAAATTTACTCTCTTTCTGTCTGAAGCCATTTGCCCTTATCTCGTCACTTGATGGCCATGATCAAAAGTCCCTCTCCAGCATTCTTGGATCTCCCTTAGATACTAGAAGGGGTTCTAACCTGCCACTGTAGCACTCCTGTCTCCAGGCTGAGCACCTCCAACTCTCTCAGCCTGTCTCCATGACAGAGATGCTCCAGCACTCTGAGCATCCCCATGGCCTCCTCTGGACCCACTCCAACAGATTCATATAAATGAACTTTAAGTTCTGAAAATATGAAATCTTTTACCTGTACAGAAATTATTTCCAAACACACCAAAACTATTTGTGCAAAAAGTTGAAGATGTCACAGAGTGATGCAATTCAATTTTGAGGAACATATAGAGACTTGTGTAGGTCTGCCTAGAAATACAAGTTCAGAGCCTGTAAAAGTCACAGAGTCACTGTAATTTTCAGGGCAGGAAATACTGTGCCATTTCACCCACTTTTGCACCTCTGCATTCCTTGTCATCAGAAGAATCTTCACAGCCATGTGTCCTTGTAAAGTTACAGATATTTCTCCACCATAATTGATGAGTCAGCAGGACCCTCCAGTCTGAATCCTCCACAAATCCAGTAAAAGAATTTCTAGGAAAGTTAACATCAGATTTATTTCAGAGGGGCAGTCTGGGAGCAGATTTCTGACATGGAGTCAAGGTAAATTCACTTTAAAACATTATTGGATTAGCCCTTCTTGAAGTTTAATTAAATTGGTTTTCCTACTATTAACTGTTATAACTAGGAAGTGGCAGATGAGAATGAAACTTCATCTCATTATAGTTTAAAAAGTTAAATCCCCTCTTCTGTCTCTAATGCTGAGAAATATGCATTATTTTATATTAATCATGCAATTGGATTTTAAGTTAACAACTTCAGAATGTGTCCTTTTGTCCATGTCTTATCCATGGAGATTATCCACTTTTTAAGTGTTAAAACCATTACTGGCTTGGGTGATCAAACAGAAAGGCAAGAAGTTTGCTCTGCAAAGCGGGCAATCCCAAAGTGAGCATACCATACTAAGCTGAGTGAGAAAACAAAAAAAAACACTAAAAACATAACAAATGTAACAAACTTTGTAACCTTCTTCATCAGCAAGTATTTTGAACTATATTTAGATATAGGCTACAAGGCTTCTTCTCTTTCTCCCTTTTCAGAAAAAATACTTTTAAAGTTTCTTCAGTTTTAGAGCATGAGGAGGTCTAGTGAGTTTGACAGGACAATTCACAAGGAAATGGATGAGAATGTTGCAGAAATATTCATGTTTAACTACAGTAGTGCACTGCCAGTGCAGAAATGCCTATGAAAAATACACTTCTAAGTTGGAATATGAGCTCGATCAGAAGAACAGGGAGAAGTACAACTATCCAGGTAAAATAGCAAAGGTGGATCGTAAGAATGGAAAATACCAGATGAATATCCTTCTAATTGCCAACTCCAGAGACCTGAACACAGCACCTTGAAGGATGTCTGTGAATGCCTGGCTCTTTGAGGCCTGGCTCTCTTAGGCCCCTGCAAAACATGACTTCGGTAGAGCCCATGAAGCCTTCTTCCTGCTGTGCTCAGGTGAAGAGGAAAGGACATGATAACAATAAGAATTTTCTACTTCATGGACAAACTGAGAATTTTGGTATCAATTTGAAAGTGAAACATTTAGAACAATAGAAAAAATGATACTTCATTGCTCCAGATTTCAACTGCAAAAATGAAAATGTTCTCTTGGCTGTATGTAGCTAACTGAGGGCTAGAGATGTCAATGAGGCATTTTTGGCCCATCTCACTCTGCAGGCCTTTCAAGGGGAGCAGAGGCTGGATTGTGCATAGCTCCTCAGTGTTGTGAAAGTTGTGTTAATGATTTGTGAAAGGTGTCAAAATTCAAAACGGAGACTGGGAATTGCCTCTGGTTCATACTACCTCCTGATACCTACTTCAGGTACATTTTGAAGAGTGCTGCCTGGACCTGTCCAGAAACATGCTTGAAACCATTCTGACAATTTCACAGCATAAACAATTGAAATCCAGTGCCTGGGAATATTTCTTGGTGCTTTTTAATTTATTGGTATAGATTTAGCTTCTGTCAGTCATATTATGAGCTCTCTGGGAAAAAACCATCCTTGTCTTGCTACTTTATACGGAAAATAATAGAGATGGATCTTATGTTGATCTGCAGGGTGCTTCCCAAAATGTACATGGGTAATGATAATAATTATTATGATGGATTAAGAGAGAAAAAAACCCCTTGTTCTACTGTGAAAAATAACTAGTGAAGACGTTCAATTAATTTTTAAAAAAAATCCTTTGTGTTTAATACTGGTAGTATTGGGGCTTACATTTTAGAGACATCCTTTGTTATTTTCTTATTTTTTTCACCAGTGTGATTCCTGTTTCTATGGTGGACTCAAAGAAGTTCTGCCATGCAGCTCTTCATATGAGTTATTTTAAGTCTGACAAAAATTAATAACAGAAATTCAGAATAATGCTAATTCCCACAATGATTATAAAAGCGTTTTGTAAAGCAGAATACTGTGATATTAGGCTGCAATGTCATTGGTTTATATCTGATTGAGAAATATCTAATTTGTTGATTAACAATCACCAGAAAGATATTTTATACTTTCAAGATTATGAAAAGGAGTACCTTTCAATTTACTGCTTGTCTAACCATTTACTAGTAATGCTATGTGGAACAAATACTCACATAATTTACTAAGTAGGTTGTACTTGCCCTTGAATTTTGTTTGATGCCAGTAACATCATGCTTTGACACCAGTAAGGTCATGGCAATTCATACAAGTTCATTTGGTTCATAATGCATTCAGTTGTAACAAAAACTTATGCTAAGGAAACCAAGACAGAGATTGCAGCTATCATAGCTTACTACTGTTTTATAGATATTCACTCATCTCTGCACATATGCAGCCTTGATGACAAAGACGAAGAGCACTTTTCTTATTTAATGGTACTTCTTATTCTTAAATATTTTTATTTAAAGACTGCATATTTTTCTTGTTTCATTTTCTTTCTGATATCCATATGCATTTTTTTAAGTTTCTTTACTTAATTTAAGGTGTTTGCCACCCTGTCAGAAAAAAGAGCTTTCCCTCCACATTATAAATTGCTTTATTGGCAAAAGATGCGTGGTGTTAGACAAATAGCCCCAGTTTCTTTCTTTTCCATTCTGTACAAGGAAGAAGAGAGTTTTATTTTTGTCAAAACAGAAGTGTAAGGAAGACTGATTCTATGGATTGGTCTGGAGATACTTACTATCTGAAGGTTTACACAGAAACCTGTGGGAAGTACTTGGTGCTCACACTCTCTGTAAGAGGGGTTTTTGAAAACTTACAGAAGTTAGAAAACAGTTTGAAAATTTAGAAATAAAAGAGCTTTCAGTACATCATTTATATTTAGCATTTCATTACTATTTATGAACCTTTTTTTTAATATGCCCTTCCAAATCAGACTTTACCAAAAATTGTGCACAACGTTTCTGAAAAATCTGGCAGAATTTTCTAATTATATTGTTACATTTCATACTGCCTGTAATAAAAGAGCAGGACCACCAAGCAGAAAGTAAATATGTTTTATTGCATTCTCTTCTCTGCACTTTGACATTATTGAAAGGAGGAGAACAAATAAATGAAATAGAAGTCCACAAGTTGGATTTCAGCAAACTAAGGATATATATCAGTGTTACCACTAAGATTGTCACTCAACCATATGTACATTTGTAGATGTAGTTTGGCGATAGCCACTGGATAGTCCCCACTGCAGAACCACTTGCTCCATTAGACAAAGGAACCTCACCGCCCATTCCTCTGCTCTATTGAACTCTGTGTGCCAGCAGTGGGAATTTCTGATGCGCTCATGCTGAGGGTCATGGCTCTTCAAGCCAACAAACCAAAGACTTCGACATACCAGCTGTACTTCACAAGCCAGTGCAGAACATCCATCAGCTAGGGACATTTCTTCTTTCTCTGTGGATGTGGCCACTGAACTGCACCCACTTCTCATGTCACCCAGTTAAGCTAATACTACTTGTCACAGGACATTAAAAAAAACCCCAAACCCCAATCCCAAACTCTCATATTTTCGTATCAGCTTGGCCACATAGTCAAAATATATCTAGATTCTTATGCATCTTTTAGTTTTCTTTGATTACCATAGGCTCCAAAATTTCAGCCCCTAATGCTACAATCACACCTTTCAGTGGGACAATGTTTTGCAAATGCTTCATCCTAGAGCTTGAAACAATCACATCCCTGACACAGACCATGCTAAAAAAAACCTGAAAATTAGCATTTCTGGAAGAGATGATATCTAGCAGAGAGGGACATGGCAAAGTTCTAATATATGATACACCTACAAATGTAATTATTAATTTCATTATGTTTAGTATCAAAGCTATGATTATTTGGTCTCAAGTTTCTCTTTACAAGTTATTTTTCATTCTCCTTTGAGGATTAGGACTTAGGGATCAGAAACCAATTTTGTAGAAAATTATCTCTCATTGGCCACTGGCTGCTACAATCAATGTAGATTGACCATGGCATTCTTTTGTCTACTTTATCATGGGATTTTGCTTATATAATTTCCTCACAGAATGAAGTCAACCACTTAGAATTTTCTCACAGATTTTGTTGTTGTTGCTGTTTATAGAAAACATGACTAATCTACCAAATTTTTTTCTTTTATATCTTCTTTGGATGAGATGCGACTGTGAAATGGTTTACAGCTCAGAATCACATAGTCAGGAAAGGCCAGGCAAGAGGAAATCACAAAATATCTGCCAATAATATGCACAGACAATGATCATCTGCTTGCACTTGGGGAATGCAGCTCTTTCTCCAAGCACGGCTTGGCTGGGACTTATCTGTGTCCAGGTGCATTTTAAGAACCAGTTCTTGAGACCTGAATTAATCCACTCTATCTGTCTCAGTCCAAATATAGATAAAGAGGTAGATAAAGAGGGTTTCTGTTGATGAGCAACATTATTTTATAGTAAATAAATATCAAATAGAATACTTGCATGGGACTACGTACTAATTTCATTGTAATTTTCCCTAAGTCACATTAGTTTAGGCTTTGTAAAAACTCTGAAACTCTGGTTTAAATGAAAATCAATTGAAACCAAATTTTTTTTATTTATTCTTTTTCTTTTTTCCTTTTCTTCCTTTTCTTCCTTTTCTTTTAAGCAAGGATTTGACTGCATATTTGATACCTCAGACATGGGAGTCCACACCACTGGAATCAAGATTATTTTTGTATGTCTGCTGCGAGCCCTGAATGGTTTGGATTTTACTCCAAGCCCAGACTAACTGGCTACAGGGATCACTGTTTGAAACTATTTCACATTCAGTTCTGCTTACAAACAGCTTCACAGAAGCATTTTTCTTGCTTATTAACAAACCAAGAAGTTAATATTCTGCTTAATCCTTTCGCTAGAATTAATTATTTTGCTAAATTAGGATCTCAGTAGAAAAAAAAATATTTGAAACACAAATAAAGAAATGCCAAGTACACCAGGAAAAAAAAAATCTGTAAATTTAAAATGACAGAAGTAGTTCAAAGTACTTTTACCAGTTAATCAACCAGCTGAGATATACAGAAGCAATATTGACTGTAGAGCCCCATAATTACTCTTTCAAGCTTCTGTTACACTTTTAAAGTTTAGTTTATTTGTTTTTAAGTTACTTTCTTTCAGCTATCTCCTATTTTTGAAGTGTGATAGTGATAATATTGGCTGACATCACAACTTGTTCAAGACAAGAATTATCTGCTGTTGCAGAAAGTGAGTTAATCTGTAGCAGAATAACTCCTCAGCCAAAAATTATGACCCATTTCAAAGTTCAGTTGAATGCAAAATGTTTAATACTCCTGTTGATTCTTGGTTTGAGTGTAAACATTTCTGTCCTGACAAGATATGCATGAAATACAGTTTCTGCCCTAAAGAATGAGAGATTTTTTCTTCAAATCGATGAAAGAAACAAAAAATGAGAAGAAAACCCATGATAGAGAGAAAGTCATTTGATCAGAGTGCCACACAAGATTAATTAGAATTAATGCATGGTGACATAAACTCTCCTTAGGCCACCCATTTCATCATAACTCTGCTGAACCTTAGAATCATAGAATCATTAATGTGTTGTCTGCAAAGTCTACAAACCCTCGTAGCAATAGCAGCAAGAAGTGTTTTCAGAAGCAGTCAGAGATGATATTTAGTCTCTCTACTCTAACATTCCAAGTATTCCGTTATTGTTAAGTGAAATTATGTCCTAATAATTTAGGCCTAATGCATAATTTCAGTTTTATTGCAGCAGGCATTCATAATTTGGGCTGTACCAGAGGTGACTCCATACATGTTTTAGAAATATATAATCTTTTAGAGGGTTTATTTTTTGTCTCAATCTAAGAGATGGTTGTAGAAGCAAGCCAGATAGTTTTAAACATAGAAACATTTACACATTAAACATTTTCAGAGCATGTTTTTCTTAAAAATTTCTTCAGTTATGATTTATAAATCTTCAGAATAAATGTGCAGGACTGTGTTTTATTTTACAGACTTTTCTTCTGAAGATCACATTTTGTTTAAATATTTTCTAAAATGTTTGACTTATTCCAAAGTGGATTTAAAAATCCGCAGATTTTTAAATCTGACATTTCTTTGCCTTCTCAAAGGTAGACAAATTCAATGAGATCTACAAATCAAGTTAAAAATCCCAAATATAAAGATTTCAGCGACCCCATCTTATTTAGTTCTTCAGATATATCTGGTTTATAAATGTGCCCTTAAATCCTGTCATGATAATCATGTTTAAAAATCTTCCTGTCATATTTAAATCTGTTATGAATTATAAGTCATTTTGAAGTTTTATGTCTCTGATTTTAACCCAAAGGGAAGATCTAGTAAAGAATTCTGAGTTCATTGTGAGTTCTACCAGGTGGCACATTTCACGTGACTACATCAGCTGTGGTAAATTCTCACAGTGAGCTTCAAGACAGCCCAAGTATCTCAAAAAGTGCCTCACCACATGGCTCAAAACTGAGTGTCCATGCTTCAATGTTTTGGTTAGGAGCAGTACAAAAAAAGACAAAATACATTATTTTTCAACAGATTCAAGGCAATAAATATATTTCTGTTGCTCTTGAATTTCATTCCATTAACTTGCAAGAATGGATAAGGGGTTAAAGTCAGGATTTTCCTCTACGAGTTAGAGTGAAATTTGGTCACAAAATTAAAAAAAAAATTACTTCAATTCTTCTTTATTTAAATAAGAATCATCAGAGGGAAATTATTTGCTTTTCAAGCTAAGGTGTGTCTGTATTCTAATCAATGTAAACTGCTTTAAGACAGTACAAACAAAAAGAGAAAACTAGCTGCAGTGCAGAGCAGATCAGAAGGTCTAGTTGGTCTTAGAAAATTTAGGAACTATGTGATGGATTTGGAAGTCCTATTTAACCTGCTTGCACAATCTTTATGTCTGGGTATAGTTTTGTCTATTTTTATACATTATTATCTATATTTATGCATCTCCCAGTGTCTGCAATTTCTGTTTTGTATTACAATAAAATTCCCTGGTTGCTTGTGCCTTACTGAACTCATTTGTGCAACAGATATTGCAGATGCTTCATGTCTCTTTGTAAATTCAGGTAAAGCTAAAGGGGATTCAGTCAATCCCAAGTATTAAATAGCTTCTAGTTGTAAGCACTGAACAGTCAAAAGGGGCTAAACTGACCACAGTCCTCCAGACTGGATGAGCCCAAGGAGTATATGAATGATAGAGCATCATGAAATCATAATGAATAGAGAAATGTGGGTATAAAATAGCTAAATCTGGGTGATTTTACTCAGTAGTCAAGTTAAAGAAAAACAGATATGCCATTACATAATATATAGCATAGCTGTGAAACTCAGTACCATAGAAACCTGTGTCAGAATTAGTGTTGAAAAAATATTTTAAAAGCAATTAAATTCATAAGAAAAGGAATCTCTCCAGCTCTAACAAACAAAAGATAGCACTAGCTCAAAAACTCTGCAAGATATATGTTATTCAAAGCACTAGGGAAATATACTGTGAAAACATCATCATATATGTGTCTTATTCTTAGATTCTTTTGCAGTGACTTACCATTCAACACAGTAAAACAGAATTCACAAATATACACATTTCTGTTCTTGTTTTGAAAGGACATTTCTCACTTCCCTCACATCATTCTTCTAGAGTCTTGGAGCTCTACATAACTGCATAAGTATACATAAGTAGTTCTATTTTTTTACATATGTTTTAAATATCCTAGGGACTCTCCTAAGGGGAATGTTTGTTGTTCAGTATTCAGAGCTTACCAGTGAACAAACCTGTATAAGGTGGCAATAAGTATTATATGATACTTTAAACATTTCAAGCATTTCAGAAGTTTTGAGGATTTCAAAATTTCATTCCCTCTTCTCTTATGTTGAAGAGGTGAGTACTCAGGCTAAATGGACAGTACTAACACAGCATTCTTCTGAGAAAGGGAATAAAGTAGATCCAGTTATCCTTGTCAAGCATCATCAGGGCTGGAACTTTGCATTCAGAAATTCTAGTCTTACATGTTCCAGAACTATAGAAGCATTGAGTTGATTATCTCAGCTGAAGGCTTTGTGAGGTTCACAACTGAACCTAGAATAGAATTTTCAAATCCAAATTTACTTCTCTTTCTCACAGAATAAGGAATATGCATTGCTCCAGAACAGATTTTTGCCCATTTTTGTGTTCCTGCTATGGGGTGCAACTTAACAAAAGTATCATTTTTCAGTCCATTACCTTTCCATATCTTTTTTTTCAATTCTACATGCAATAAAGATGATTCTTGCATTAAAAGAGGACAATGTGAAGATAACTGCAACAGTTTAACGCAGCTGAAACAGCCTGTTCCCTGACCTGCTCAAACTGACACTTCTGCAGACTCCTGCAGTAACTCTGGTACTATCGGTAGACATCTCTACATCACTCTATCTGGCAGTTTTCATTTTACAGCATAGGTGTTAAGTAGTTAAAACCTAAAAGAACCCCACCATTGCAAGTAAAATGGGAAGCAGTTCTACTAGAAGAATAAGGAAATTTTTCTACAGAAGAGTATATCAGAGAAAATAAAATTTCTCCTGGGCCAAAGCCACTAAACAACTTCAAGTTAGATGAGAATTCAGAAATACTTTAAATGACTTGCTCTGTCTATAGGAAATGGGATGGCAATTTCTGTAAATGTTTATTTGGCTGTGACTGCAGTTTTCAGCTGAGGGACACTAATTTTCTAATAAGAAAGCTTTTAAAATGTTTTCTTTGATTTTCTAGGCTAACTAGTCCATTTCCATACCAGGAAATTGTCTCAGGGCAATCCTAATGAGGCTGCTGCTGAAGCAGAGACAATCTTTTCTTTAGGAGACCTTTTGGTTAAAAGAATCCTCTGCTCTGTTGCGTGTCTGATTACACCCAGATTAGATAAAGCCAATTAAGCACTTACTACTTAACAAAATTAATATCTAACTAGTTATGTACATGGGAATTATTAGAGGAAGTCAAAGGGTGACTTCAGTAAACATCCATGAGTACTTTCATATCAAATCAAAACTGATGCATCCAATACTGATATAAATAGGGAAAATAGGATAAAAATCACTTTAACTCTGCTAACTACATTTGTATTTACTGTCTGATTTATTAAATTTAGCCTTGAGGAAAACTTCAAAGAATTGTATTTATTTATTTCCATCTGTTTGTATACATTCCTTCTTTTTCCAAAATTTTGCAACTAAATGTGGCTAATACCTAAGAGAATAGAAATTTAATTTTTTTCAAATTTGTTCATGTTTTTTAAGTTTATATCAGTTCTAATTATTGCGTTGCTGTTGTTATATCAGCATGACAATCCCTTATATTACATTACTAATAAAACCAAGAAATCCAAATTTTCTCACTTATCTACATCATTATAGTTATTACTCCCATATTGACTCAGTCAAAAACATTCAGGTAGTCCTTGCAGATAATATTTTAATATGTATACAATTATACATTCACAGTTTTCTCATTCATTCCAAGCAGATTTTATAGACCCAGCTTTTCCTAAACTAAGTTAAAGTTCTATTTGCACAGAAGAGAGGGTAGTGTGTGAGCTAAAAGTTTGTATCATCAGAAAAATTACCATCAGAAAAATATCACTAGAAAGTAAATAATTTATTCTCCTCCTATAAGTTTTTTGAATGTTTTCATAAGACTTCATCCAAACTCAATAGCAATAATCATGTTTTCTTGGTAGCTGTGTGCCTCCCTTCCTTCTCAAACTTATGAGGTCTAAAAATAAAAGAAGATTTCAATGTTTTCCTTCTGAGGTGTCTACAAAGTTTGTACAGGAATCATGTAGCTCTTTTTTCCTGTGTTTCTTCCTTTGTGCATGCATTATGATGTCTGTTTTCATATAAAGATTTCCAAAATTCATCAGGCAGTTGTAAAGGCTGTAATGATTTTACATTTTACCTTCACACAGTCATTGAACCCTAATTTCCTTGGGCAGCCTGCTCCAGTGCTTGACACACCTTTCAGTGAAGAGATTTTCCCTAAAATCCATACTAAACTTCCCCTGGCGCAACTTGAGGCCATTTCCTCTTGTCATATTATTTGTTGCCGGGGAGAAGAGGCAAACCCCCACCTGGGTAGATGAACTCATTTCAAATGTTTGTAGAGAGTGTTAAAGGCCCCCTGAACCTCCTTTCCTTCAGGTACACCCCCAGCTCCCTCAGCTGCTCCTCACCAGACTTGTGCTCCAGACCCTTCCTCTGCTCCACTGCCCTTCTCTGGACATGCTCCAACCCCTCAACGTTCTTCTTGCAGTGAGGGGCCCAAAACTGGACACAGAACTTGAGGTATAGCTTCACCAATGACCAGAACAGGGGTATGTTCACTGTCATGTCCTGCTGGACACATTATTCTGATACAGGCTGTGGTGTCATTGACCTCCTTGACCACCTGGGCACATGCTGGCCAGTATTCAGCTCTCTGTCAACCAACATCCCCAGTGGGTTTGTCTTTTCTTCTTGGTTAAAACAGTAATTTTCTTTTGCTGGTTGCCCATAGTAATTTCTGCACATAAAAGATAATAGAAGATTTCAAAAGAAACCTAGAAACATGAAGAGTAAGAGTATATTTTGACAAAATTTCCAGCAAAAGTCTCAATAGATCATGTTCTGAAAAGCGCATTCACCAGCACCAAAGTCAGCATGTGCAACTCTGCTCAATAATTTCCTTTTGAGCTGGCTGCAGATTTTATCAGATGGCAGTACTTTTAAAACCAACTGAAGTACTTACACATCCTGTACCAGCTTGCTCTGTAGCTGTGTTCTTACCAGTCATCTTGTGTCACATGCCTCAGTATGAATTTCACTCTTCCCTAAAGTCAAAAATGATAGGGCAACTTTGCAATTCTTTGTATGAGCCAAGAAGTGAGCTTGGAATTAGGTTCCTCACCTGGAAAAGCAGAAATTCTCATGTTCAGGAAGGAATAAAAAAAATGAAGTGATATTCCAGACCCTGACAATGAATGAACAAGAAAATAAAGGCTCTGGTCTATGTAAACAGACATCTGGTGTTAGGAATTTATTTGTCCGCAGTTTTTAGCCTGGATTGCTGAACCTAATCTGTACCAGAGCCCATCAATGTCTACCATTATTAACAAAGCATTATAAGGTATGTGTAATATTGTAAAAATATTTACTGAAGAATCCACCAGGGCTTTGTTTCAATCAGTTTTTTTTGGTATTTAAGTAATCTTTTATATTAAATTGTCTGACTGCACATGGCATCGCTTGACTTATGCTTAAATGATATCCCAATGAGAAACACAAAATGAGCTGAGATTCCCTTTATAAAAGAATGCATAAATAGGCATACTTTGAAGAAATTAATCTAAGGAGTATGAAGAAAAAACCCTAACAGGTTGCTAGTGAAACACATTTTTTGTATTTGAAAACTAAATTAAAATTCAGCTATTTCATTAAGAACACATAAACCTGGTACAGTTTCCTTGTATTTAAATCAGTGGAGCTAGGACCAAGTTGTGATCTTCTGCATCTTGACTGCTCTTCAAATTATTATAAGTATAATCAAAAAATGTTCAGAGAAAAAGGGTTGTGGCTAATGCCATCAATATTGACAATAATTTTTTACTTACCACAGCACTCAACCTTTCTTGTTATACATTTCCATATTTTTCATAATACCACGCATTTTCAAAAGAAGATACATTGTTGTAACATTATAATTATGAGCATTTTCAAGTATGCATGAATGCATGTGAAAATAAAAGACATAGAGTAAAGATCACAGAAGGGAACAGAGTTACAGGGTTATTCAATCTGGCTGTCTTGCCATACTAAAAAGCAAAGTGAAAAAAGAGATCGAGGGATACAAGTGGCAGATTTTTGTTAATGGTTTCATCCCTCTGTATACATTAGTGCACATTCATAATGGCATGTTTATAGAGATATTTATCTTACAGAATTTTTTTTCCTACAAAGCACTTACTAAGAAATCTGTCAACTCATTGAAGAGATATATTGACCCTCAAACCAATATGAATTGTGATTAGAGCAGTGCATGCATTGTTAAAGTGTCACGAGTCTTGCTTCTTAAACTTGGCTGATTGATCTTGAAAATTTATGATTCATGCAATCCAGATAACATGCAAAATATTTTTCTGAGCACTTATATGTCCTACAACACCAAAATACTTGAATCTTCTTAAACAGCTGTCTTGACAAGACCACGATTACTTGGCAAAAGGTAGGGAGAAGTGGTTGATAAACCAGATGGTTGCACTCTCAGTCAGAAGGACCTGGCAGTTAGAGAAATAGCCTGACACAAACCTCAGGCTCCCTGAAGGAAAAATGTTAAATCCTCGCCACAAGGATAATGAGCCTCCTAAACTAGCACAAGCTGAGAACCAACCAGCTCCAAAGCAACTTGACAGAGATGGACCTGAGTGTCCTGGTGAACGAGAGCTTGAACAGGAGCTGTCAGTGAGGCAATGACATCAGCTTCCTGGAGTCTATTACGCAGAAAAGTGACAGCAGGCTGAGTGAGGCATTTCTTCCCCTCTGCTAGAGGTCCTGGTAAGACACACCCTGGAGTTCTGTGTCCCTTTCTGAGCTCCCTAGTACAAGACAAATGTGGACATATGGGATGAAGTACAGCAGGAAGAAACAAAGATGACTTAGAGACTGAAGCATTTTTAATTTGTGGAGACTGAGATAACTAAGGTTATTAAACCTGGAGGAAAGAAGGCTCAGAAGGAATGTAAACACGTGAATAGATACTGATGAGAAGCAGTAAAGAAGGTGAAGCCACAACCTTCTCAGTAGTACCATGATAGCTGACAAGAGAGAATGGGTACAATTTGTAATACCAAAAATACCAGTTAAATGTGATAAAAAAGTTCATTTTTTAATTATTTTTTTACTTTGGCAAAGATGTTCAGCACTGGTACAGGTAGCTTGAAGAGAATGTGGAGTCTCTAGCATTGGAATTGCCCTGAGCAACCTATGCAATGTTTCCAGAGATGTCTTTCTCTCCCATTTATTCTGTTATTCTATGAAGGACAGCTTAACACCAAACTGCTGAAAAAACAGAAGTACAGCAGGTCCTTTAGTGTCTACATAGAGAAAAAACCTCCAAAACAAATAAAAATCCTCAGTCTGACTGCAGTTGCCACTACTGTAAGGCCTGCTTAGTGTGAGCAGATAAGCAGTGGAGTTAGGAAAACAATCTTATTCTGTTCCTCCTGGTTGCCCCTCTGGTAACCATAAAGTATATGAACTGGATCTTATGTTTCTTCTTTTTTTTTTACTAAATTACAAAGCTCAATCCAAGACTTTCGAGAAATGTCATGATTTGTCATTATGGTTTCCTAATTATGCAAAGTACAACCATTAGAAAGCAAAACAGACAGTAAGCCAAGATTAGTCTGGAGCATTAGATAGACTGGATGAGTCACTGAACCAACCACACGAACAACTATTGCTTCATCCAAAGATCACTTAAATCTTTTGAGAGGCTTCAGTGGATTTTGGATCAGCTCTCAAAAATATAAGTTGCTTCAGTTTCCTGAATAATTTTAAAACGCACAAAAACTCTTTAATCAAGGCTTTTCTGATAAGAGCAGGACACATGAGGAGGACAGAGACATGCTGCTATTTCTATTCTAGTTTCTTAGAAAATGATCCAATGCTCCAGTTTCAAGAGACCTTTAAATAGCCCCTGAATAGGCAGGCAAGCATCATCTACCAAACCAAATTCCCATATACATTTTATATATTTTAATATTTTTCTAAGTAAGCTGGTAACATAACAACAGTGGGTATGTCTGAATCATCTACCTGTTTTTTTTAATACCATCATTTTGTTTTTGAAGGTGCAATGCGTAATCTTTTTTCTTACAGATATATTTTATTTGTTTATAGGATCTATAGTGATATTTAGGTCTTTTTGTTCATGGTTTTTTGGGGGGAGTTTTTTGGTTTGTTGTTTTTATTTACTTTTAGATAAAACAAAGCATTTATGTCAGGAACTTTTATTTCAGTCAGACTTTTTAACAAATAATTTTCCAATTATAATAACAATGCTTCAGGTTATGTTTATTTCAGTAAATGGTCTACTGCTATTTTGGCTGCTCTGTAGATATTCACAGCTTTAGAGAGAGGTGAATATGGTTTTTTTTAGGAACTCTGGCAGCTTCTTAAAAGACTAAAGGGGGAAAAAACAAGATGTTTGTTTAAATCTGCATTCAAAATACAATGTACTTCAGGCAACATGCCATGGGAAACAATCTTTCAATGGTATTTAAAACTTAGACCTGTACACAATTTAAACCAGCAGATAATTACGTGAAAACTATGATTTTCTCTCATGTATTCATGTGTCTTAAAAATATATGTTTTAAATGAGAAGACAATCCTATCTTTCAGCAACACAAAACAAGGTATGTTGTAAAATGTGTAACGCAAAAATCACTCCAAAAACATTAGCCCCTTTGGAACCTTCTGTTTCAAAAATGTTGTATTTTCTGGAAACAAGAACTGTTAGAAGAAGTTTGTTTTCACATAATTATAAATACCTTAGAGACAATCATGAAACACAGTCTAAAGAATAGTAAGCTTTGTACTGTGAACACATTTGCAATGTTAATAAACAAAGATGAAAACAAGAGGTAACTATCTAAAAAACCGAGTCTGAATGCTTAAAAGCTAAAAGTAGTGAGGCCCAGGAAGGCAACTCTGAGATGTTAAACCTTCCAGCATGAGTTAAAATCTGCCCCAGATTGTCAGTGACCTCAGGGCTTTATAATATAAAGGCCTATACTATAATTTGAGCTATAAAAAAGAAAAATTTAAGTCTATTGGTCCAGCCTTCCACTCCCCATTATCACAGATCCAGAGGCTTATTTTACTAGACTGTGAGTTTACCTTTAAGACCATGAATATTACCAAGGGCACATTGTTAATTTTGTCATGGACTTGATGCCTTCAAATGCTTTATTTGCAAACCTGCAATTCATAAATTACAAAGAAGCCAGTTTTTTACATGAGTGGTTCACTTGTAATTTTCGTTGTGTTAACAGGGGGTTTTGGGGTTTGTTTTTTTGTTTTTGTGGGGTTTTTTTTTTGTTCTTGTTCTTGGGGTTTTTTTATTTGTTTTGCTTTTATTTCCTTGTTGTTCTGTGAGTTTTTTTGTTTGTTTGGGCTTTTTTTTTTTTTTTGTTGGTTGGTTTT
>VXBC01004202.1:1197053-1225970 GCA_013399945.1 Ploceus nigricollis | reverse complement strand
TGGTTTTTTTTTTTTTTTTTTTGTTTGCTTGTTTCACACAAAAAGTTTTCTTTCATTTCCATTTCTCTTCTGACACCCATTTCAGGAAATTCATACTATTTACCTGAAAGAAAACACGTAATTTATCCAACTTACATGATAAGGACAGCTTTATTTAAAATGAAAGGGATGAAAATTGCAGGAGTCACCTAGAAATTTTGTTAAACTCAGTATTCAATAAAGTAACTGTGAAACAGAGATAGCACAGTTTGACTACAAATTTGGGACTGGGGATCACAAGAAAAATCCCAACAAATCTTACTTCCACACTCAAATCATTATAGTGAACACACAGGACAAACTGGAAGTACATCAGTTTGGCAAGTAATGTTAACTCGGGGTAAGTAAGCATTTACATTACAGTATTATTGTAGCTCAGACAGAAGAATAGAATAAGTTAAACAGATTTATTTTAAGATTTCCTTGCAAATAGTTAAGCCTGGGAAGTTTCCGTTGTTATTTGTATAATTTATTGTGATTTCTACAACTGCAGACAAAATTCATGAAGCAGAAGAATATTTCTGAATCAGTGGAGACTGATTGAAGCCTATTTGCCATATATTATTCAGGTAGTGGGACCTGCAGGCAATTTC
This sequence comes from Ploceus nigricollis, assembly GCA_013399945.1. Taxonomy (NCBI): domain Eukaryota; kingdom Metazoa; phylum Chordata; class Aves; order Passeriformes; family Ploceidae; genus Ploceus; species Ploceus nigricollis. Next base: position 1,225,338 of record VXBC01004202.1, on the reverse strand, counting down.
AGGAATCAGCTATATATAAAAGACTAGTGAGTGGCATCCCTGGCCATGGTATGGGGGCTGGAACTCGGTGACCTTTGCGGTCCCTTCCAACCTAAGCCATTCTGTGATTCTATGTGTTGTGGTGTCCTTATGGACATGGGGTTTAGCATATACCCAACCAGGCTTTCCAATGTGACTCAACAGAGGCTACAGGAGAGAAAAGGTACAAAAAAGATCAAGACACAGAGAGAAGATGGATTACATTTCTTGCTGGTTATAAGACAGGTAGACATTTTGCAGGCAATTACCCTATAAAACTGGTGGCTTGAATGGTGATTTCCCTGAGATACAGTAGAGACAATCAAAACCATTTCAGGTCTTGAGAAATCAACATTTTTCACATTAGCCTTTTGGAGTGATTCTTTTTTTTTTAAGAAAGTCTGATAATTTTTGGAAAAAATAAAATGAGCAAATAAGTTTTTATTTAGTCCTCAATTTTGTTGAATATGGTTTGAATCAAAAAGCATTTCAGCTAGTTCTAGTTTACATGTTCAAAATCTTTGCCAAGTACAAATAACATAATTAAGATACCAACAACAAACTATTGCTAGAATCTTTTATTCTTTGCGTAAGAACAATTTCCATTGAGTACGTGTAAATTTTTAAACTCTTGGCAGACACCAAATTCTTGCAGAGTAGAACTTCTAAGAAATTCCTTTTCCTTTCAAACCAATGCTTTCTCTATTAAATATGTAGCTATAACCTATCAGATTGCTGAGAGACACTTTGATGAATTTAGAGTGATAATTTAAGGGAAATGGGAATGGAAAGAAGGAAAAGGTCACAAGTTGTAAATTGTTATTTAGAAAAGATCTGTTCAGCTCCCCGGTAAATATGCCAGAGTAGGAAATTGTATTAGATTACGGTTTGTACTCTTTTGTCAACCAGCTATTCCTCCTTGAAATTTTACTGCGAGACTGGTGCTATGCTGGCACAGGTTGCCCAGAGAAGTTTTGGATGACCCATTCAAGTGTTCAAGGCCAAGCTGGAAGGAGCTCTGAGAAACGTGATCTAGTGGAAGGTGTCCCTGCCCATGTCAGGGGGATTGGAATGAGATGGTCCCCTACCTAAACCATTTTATGATTCAATTAATTTTTCCAGACACCTGCTCCCGCCTTTTTTATCTCATGTTGTGTCTTTTCAACTTCATTAAATCTAGAAAACTTTGCTAATTTTTACTTCCTGGTAATAGATATTTTGATAGCATCTTGAAGATCCATTCAAGATGGAGAGCAGTTTGTATTGGTTCAACACCATCCCTGAGATATAGTTACCAGCTCAAAGACTCCAGACAAAGCAGTTGTGTTAATTTAAAGATTACAATGCTCTTTATACTTGTAATAAGGTGGAATTATTAGTAGTATTAATGCACTTTTATATTTTAATAAGAATCAGAGATCTTCTGAACTAGGAAATATACAGAAAAGAAAGCACACTTTTCAGAAGTTAATTTATATTTTTGGTGTCTGAGAAGACCCTGCAAAAGAATGAAACAGGTAGGATGATGCATTTAAAAGTTTTAAAGTAAAGCCAATTTAATTTATCTTTCCAAGAATCTGTATTATGGTTTCCTGGTTGTTTATTTTTTCATTTTATGTCACTGATAACAGTATAAACATGTAGGCACAGAAATGCATTGCTTACACAGTACAATATATTGCTCTTTATTCTGAGTGAAGTACATGTTCTCTCCATCTAATCTTAACTCTCTAAATGAAATTATTAATTCTAGTTCTTATTTTAAGAAGTTCTGATGAGCATGGAATATATAGTTCATTTCCAGACCAGTTCCAACCTGGATTTCTGATTTACTTCTTTGGTTATGCATCCCTCTAGACTGCCATAAGGACCAAGTGAAGGGATTACCTTGCAAATGACTAGAGATTCAGCTTTTGGAGACCTTGATTTCAATCATGCTTTCAGTGTTTAAAAAAAATTTAATTTGATTTTTATCATACATTCTAACCTTTTTATGTTTTCAGTCAGAAATAATATTAGTAACCTTGTGTTTTCTGCCTAGCCTTATGAACACAAGCAGGGAACACACACATCTGGACAGCCAAAGTCAGGATATTTTGGCTTGTAGCAAACTGAACGTGCCCAGAAATGTTTCCTGACACTGAGGCTAAGTACCATGACTTGGCTTTAGATACAAGGAGACTGTGTAGAAACTGATGATTGGGAGCCACCTTTAGAATATTTTGACATCCAAACTCTATCAGGGAACTGTATAGAAAAGCTGGCAAAATTCATGCCAAAGAGCGTATTAACAGCTTAATGACCCTGTAACACACTCCAGTGCCTAGGAACCTTCCTGAGTCCATGGGTTTTCCTACCATGTGCTGTCTTTGTGCTGTTTTCATCTAAAAATTGATTCAGGCACATTTCTGACACAGACTTAAATTATTAGAAGCTTTTAATATTTTTATATAGTGTTAAATTGTATTTACAGCAAAGACATAATATTGTAACTATTGGTTTCATGTCTGTGCACAGGGTCAGAACAAAACTTTATGAACCACTCAAATCACTGAAGCCAGGAATATGTAGCTTATCTTAAATAATATTAAGGTTATGAGAAAGACTAACTGCTAAATCAACCTGTCCACTTCAGTCTCAGTGAGCTGTTTGTATAGCTTCTGAAGGCAGTGCTTGGCTGAAAGATAATATTTTTTTTACCACCAGTGCAATTTTTGAAAGAATTTTCCTTTGTTACAAATTGGAGTAAAAGAGGAAAACAAGATTGCATTTCATCTTTGGAAGGGAAGAAACAAAATTCATATTTTCAGCTGGGAAAACATATTGCCAGTTTTGTTTCTCTCTCCGGGATAAAGTAATTTCAGCCTAGTACTCTGTGCTTCACTTTGTCTGGGAGAAATATCAAGGATGTTTTTTTGGTTTGTTTGTGGAGCAGATTTTTGCTGCTTTTTGTTGTTTGTTTGTTTGGGGGGAGTTTAATTAAAAATTCCTCTATTGTGGTTTTTTTTTTTTTCTCTTTTAAGATTGTATACTCTACTAGAAGAGTTGAATGGGAACCTCCTAGTCACCTTGAGTTTTCCCATTTCCACAAAGTGACTGAATTCTAGACCAAGCTAATTATTTTCTGCATTTACTATTCTGATCCACAATTTACTAGGTATTCAGAACTTAGCCACAAAATTTTATTGAAAATGACTCTCCACTTTAACTCAGTATAGATGCATAAAAATGATAAATCAGAGTGGATCTCTTAAGGATTTTTTTTTATTTTGTAATTTTTTAGGGTGCTACTTTTTTTTCAGGACAAATCTTTTCATTTCTAACATGAAATCCCTGACCAGGATAGCACTAATTGCATTGCCTAGGCACATTGAGTAGGGATTTCATTTCACACATCACAAACTATCCACACAACCTTGTCATAGTAATATTTCATACATATATTTTTCCCAGCAAAGTCTAATGTCCCTATCCTAGTTTCACAGTCCACTACTCTGAAACAAAGCTCAGTTAAATCTTAATAAAAAAGAAGAAAAATTAAAAAGATCAAAAGGCTCAGTGATTTCTCTCAGGCCATTGTCCCTGAACTTGATAAAGGTTTCTGCAACTTAAGCTGGACTCGAGGGACAGGACTTTGGTAGTCATCAGAGGAGGGTGTTGCTGATACAGCACATTCAAGGGGAAGGAAAATTATGTGTAGAAAGACAAAGAATACTTAGGGTTAAGTGACCATTATAGAGTCTAATAAAATTTTGGTTTTTATTCACTGTTTTTGTAGGAATTAAAGCTTTGAAATTAAATTTTTTAAAAATTGATACAAATTGCCTTTAAATCAAAGACAATTAATTTTAGTGCTTTATCTTGAACAGGTCTTGGATGGTTGCTAATTGTTCTCTATTGATTTCACTCACCTGTTTTACTTCAAAAACATATGTTTCAATCAGCAATATGATAAGAATATGGGAAATTTCCATTTGTGCATGTGGCATTTCACTAGATGTATCATAAAGGTCTTAGATTTCCTTTTGAAACACTTTTACAGGTCATTGTCAAAGTCAAAATACTAGTTGGTCCATTGACCTGTTATGGTGTATGCTTCTGTATATTGCTTTTCACCTCTGTCTCTCAGGCAGGTGCACAATAAGGTGAAATAATGTTAACTCCTCCTATTTGAAATAGGGTCTTTTTTGTTCAGAAAATTGCTGTTCTCACAAAGTTATGTGATTGTTTGTTGTGGTTTGATATTCACTCTTGCCTGTAAAATATCTTGGGGGGAAAAAAAGAATAAAAAATTACAATAAGCTAGCCACCAGCTGCAGTAAATTCATGAGAGTATGATAATTATTGGAACAATTGGCATCAAGATTGCAACACATTGGATGCAATGCAGTGTTTGCATGAAATCAAAACAATTTGCACCATGTAATGATCTGCTCCTCTTTCAATGTCTTGAAAAGCAGCTTTTGATTGAATATCTGATTACTAAAAAAAATATAACAGGTATTTAAAAGTGTGCATTCAGAGCAATAAAGATTTTGTCACAAAGTAGACTCTTTTCTGCTTTGGAACCAGAAATACAGTATTCTAAGCACACCCTTTTTTCACAGGACCATTGGGAAGACCTGGACCAGAATAAATTTTCTCTTTTGATTGTTTCAAATATATTTTAGAAACTACCATTTCACTCCAACTATTTTTAAGAGATTCTGAATATGTCAAGTTGTGCTTTTTCTCTCTATTTATTCCTCTGAAAGGACATGGCTGTTCAGGTAACAGTCATTGAAAACCTGATAGCACAGGCATATCATTAAAGTTAGCAGGTGTGCTTTCACAATGTAGGAAGCAATCTACTGTTTTCCTGCAATTCAATGAGCTTTCCTGATTTGTGAAGAAATTTAGTGGATTTAATGGACTCACTTGATTTGACAATTTTTAAGTGTCTGAACCTTGGAAGGAGCTTTGCAGGCATTTTGATAGTTTTGCAAAACATTTCTGAAAATTTTTATCCCGGGTATATATTGCTTTCTGTGTTTCAATGTACTGAGATAATATTTAATGTCTTAGAATAAGATTTTTTTTTTAATAAACAAAAATCAAAATTGCATTTTTTTTAATGTATTAATGTTTTTACTACAACTTGCATTCTTCAAGATTATTCGACAGGACATTTCAATTTCCATGTCACGAACAGCAGAGTACTGTTGGGTGCTAGCTCAGCAGTTTGGCTCCGGTTGTGTGTAAGATGTCTGCATCTTAAAATGTGTGTGTTTAGGCATCTATAGCTCCATTAAACCAGTGCTGATATTTCAGACTTTTCTGACACAAAATTAGCCCTGCTACTAACAAATTAAAGTATGCTTTCATTGTAGCATATTTGTTTATGGTATCTAACAATCTGCTCTTCCTGAGTGCCTGGTACAGATGAAACCATTGCCTTCTGCTTGGCAAGTCAAACAAATGCCACTAAAGGATTGTTAAGCTCTGATAAAACCATACATTAAAATCTGTGTTCCTGGACTCCTCTCTTTGGTGCATCTGTTCCAATGCTCCGAGCACTGAAGATGGAATTCTTCAATGGATTTCTATAGAGTCAGTGGCTTTTTTCTGATGTCTGTCCGTAGAGTCTGCCCTTGGCTAGAGTATTACAGAGAAACAGCAAACACCCTGAGCTGGCTAATTAATGGAAATACAAAAAGCTTGCTGCCAGGGAATCAAATGTTGGCAAACAGGTCCCTTTAGGCTCTTTCTGAGAAGGCTGGCAAATGCAAGCTGTCTACGCATTTGGCTTGGGATAAAACACAATGCTAGACATGGGCTCTTTAATTTTCTTTTCTTTTTATTCCATGTAAAAAATTCTGCAATAGCTTGCATGGCTTAGATTGACTTCAAGGCAATTATGCAGGGTGCAGGCCAATATGGAATTCACTCTGCACAATCATATGTTTCATATTGGGTTGTCATTCACTTTGCAACTCCAGAGTATAACTCAGGAATGAGTCTGCCAAAGAATGCAGAGTTAAATTTCTCTTTAAAGCAGATAAAAAAGTGAGAAGAGTATAGAGCCTATATTGTGAGGCTAAGAGAGAGAAAACAAGGACCATGGAAGTTGAGTGGTATGGTTTCAAAACTGCATGCTCTGCAAAAACCCCCCCTCTCCATTTCCCAATGAGATAGTTCTTTGACGTGGCTCTAAGTTAACCTGTGCTTTAAGTCTGCAGATCTGTCCCTTACAGTGAGAATCAGAGCACACATGAGTTTTTTTAACTTTTTACACACAGAATAGGATAGACACATACCTTCACAATATAGTACTGATTTGGCATGCAGAAAAAAGAATAAATTATACTCATTCTTCTTTTATCCACCAGCTGTAATACCGAGGAGTTTTCCTTTGGAGCACCTCATCTACTTTGCTCCACCCCTCAACTTTAACTTACTTAAAATATCCTCAGAGAAATATCTACCAGCTCTACTGAGAGGTCAGAGTAACTCTGTACATCCAGAAATGAAATGATGAGTCTGTATAAGAGAAAAATAGCCCATTTTGGTGTAGCTGATCTTAGATGCCTGAATCTTAAACTGGCATATGGGTTATGCCCCACTTTCATATATTTGATCCCAGTTATCACAGAATCATAGAATGGCTTGGGTTGGAAGGGACCTTAAAGATGATCTGGTTCCAACTCCCTGCCATGGGCAGGGACATCTTCACTAGGTTTTTTAGAGCCTCATCCAGCCTGGCCTTGAACATTTCTAAGGATGTAGCATAACCATCCTTATAGTAAAGAATTTCTTCCTAAAACTAATCTAAATTTACCCTCCTTCAGTTTAAGGCCATTCCCTGTTGTCTATCACTACGTGCTCTTGTGAAAAGTCCCACTCCAGCCTTCTTGTAAGTCCCCTCTAGGAACTGGAAGCCCCCTTTATGTATAGCAGACTTTTGTATCACGTATTCTTCTATTTTTAGTGCTTATCTCCATCACGTGGGGTCTGTGCTCTTTCTATTTGTACAAGAAGTTTCAGACATCCTGGGTTTGACCACGTGCAGCATGGAGAAATTTCTGGTCTCAGTAATTTCTGCTGCTATGAAATCTGATACTCAGCCAAGTGCAACTGTCCCACCGCTGGTGCTCTGTCACCCCCATCATGAGTCTGTCTCAGTTGCTCTACGCATGAACCATCAAATAGCTCAGGTTGGGAGGATCCCAAGGAAGGGTTTGAAGGGTTCATAAAGTCCAGTTCCCTGCTTCTCACAGGGGTATGTAAAACTAAATTGTATGACAAAGAACATAATCCAGACAGTCCTTGATGTCACAGTAGGATTGCACCTGCACCTTGACAGCTTCACACTCACTCCCTCTTATTTGCTGATGTAGAACTTTCTGTGCCCATCACTTAGAATATCAAATCATTCATTCCTTAGGCAAACAGAGCACAGAGTTCTTAAAAAAGCACCATCCTCTCCTAAAATTCCATAGCCTTCCTAAATAGATAAGCTAGTGAAACCTACTAGGACTGAAAGTAGTTTCACCTTCATAATTACCTAATAAAAGTCAAAATAAATCCCAGGTATAGGTTTTGAGTCCAGTTTACTCACAACCCATTTTAATCTTGTACACAAACACCATCTTCACTCTTTATTTTATATTTGCTCTCAAATCGCCTTTTTTTGGTCCCGTGGTGATTGCCACCTACTGCTGTTGACAATCTGTAATGTAAATAAATTAGACTAGACCTTGGCAAACTATTTAGGTTTTCAGATGCATGTTCACAAAGAGTAGGCAGGCATTTGGAAGAGACATTTTCTCTAAGTGACACAATAAGCATGTGAAGCTGTAAAATCAATACACCATTCACTGAAAAGGAGTTGATTTTCTGAAAAGTTTTCTTGATTGCCTTTTCTTTAAAATGCTTTTTTATATATCCCTAATTGATTACGGTCTTCTCTTTTGTGAAAACCATTAATTAAAATGACATCACACTCAGAATAACTCGTAAATAAAATTAACAGTATGACTGTGTTCTTATAATGAAATTTTTGATTAAAAAATAGAAGGAAGAAGTATGGAATTCTGCTTAAACTTATATGTGTGAGGTAGATGCACATATAAGATGACAACTTCCACTTGTATTTGTCTTTAAAGTAATAACCCAACCTCATAAGTCTTCATTTGATCAAGGACTATGTCAAAGGAGTGCTATTTACAACAACAATTATTAAAACTTACACTTCAGTTGGAACATTAAAAATATTCTTGTTTTACATAAATTAGTTACTTTTTTGCTTTGTGGCAGTATGCAGCTTGTCTGAACCTAATTTCTAATCTTCAAATTCAGGTTTCTCAGCTGTTGAAGTGTTGTAAGTTTCCTAGCAGTTTGTTTTGGTAATTCTGGTATCTAGAGTAAGATTTTGGGAATAAGGAACAATCGGGAGCACATTGCTCAGGACTGCTTTTCCCACAATACTTGCAAAGGAGGAATTAGCTATGGACAGCACAAGCTGTTATTGCATCTCAAGGGAGTTCCCTGCAAACTACAAGCTAATAAACTCATGCTGCTCTCTAAGATGCTTTAGGTCCCAGTTTTCTGGGGAAATGCTTCTTTCCTTCTGTGCTATTGAGAGGGCAGGTGATGGCAAATACTCAAGAGAAGACTCTCCCCTTGGAACTAATTTCCACCAGTAATGCAGCAAAACCTGGAGGCTTAGAGAAAAAAAACAAACACCAAAACTGTCCAGACAGGCTTTTGCCTGAGGTGGATTAGTATAATATTTCAGTCTGCCTTTGGTTTCTGTTTGAGGATGTGCCTTTGCATTTATGATTGCTGAGTAGTACTCAAAAAAAACCTTAGAGAAACTTGCTAAATTCAGCCAGCTATTGGTAAATAATTTCAAATTATTTTATTTGTTGGAAATCTACTTGGACTATTAACAATGGAAGTGTGTTGTATTTATGCCATCAGAAATGGCTCACTGGTTTACATTGATGGAAACATGGCCTAGAAAGACAGAAAGGGCTCAAATATCTCTCAGCCACTGCTCTACCTCAGCTCCTTAAGCCTAAACTAATACTTTTGTTGTGAAGGCTGGAGATGAAGATGAATTATTTGTAATTACTAAGTATCTAGCTGTGTGATTTTATGTTCCATATTTTATAGCCACTACTGTGAGGATATAAGAATTGATTCCCATGCACACCAGATCTGCAGTTTAGTGCTTATTATTAAAGCCTTGTGAAAACAAAGGTGAAGATCACCTTTATGTTCTAAATTCTCCATACACTAAAAATCAAACAGCACAATAACTTAAAGAGGATAAAAGTTCAGTAGAAAAACAAAATGTTGGTGTGTTAGAGGTAAAGGCAGTTTTTTTGGTTAATGACTGCTTGGAGTTATGTTTCATTTAAGCATTGAGAATCCCCACACAGAAACAACTCCCATTCTGTTTGTTGTTATGCAGAGATTAAGTGCTTGAGGGGTACTGCTGTTTTGAGAAACCTTGATTTCAGACAACGGATAGAAAGAGGGAAATATTGTAATCTCCAGTTTACAAAAGACAGTGATTTAGTAAAGAGAGATAAATCCCCAGTGAGTGGACTACTGCATTTTGTAGGACCCCTCATATGTTTCAGAGTTCACTGCCTGGGAGCACCATCTCAGTTCATAGCGTGTATTTAAGCACACCAAAAATCAGGCACATTTATGATTCCCACTGATTTTAATGGAATTTCAGTAGTCTGCATGCTTAAGTGCTTTTCTAGGTCAGAACTCTCCCTGCTTTGTGTCATCTAAGCTGTACTGCCCTCAGGACTAGCACCATTCCTGTTCCTGAGGCAATCTGGGTATTTGCAGTCCTTTCAGGAAAGATGAAGGATGATGTATACTGGTCAACTACCCCTTGCTAATAACACCTTTTCCTTTTTTGTATGCAGCAATTAAATTAGAGTATCAAAAAAAAAAAATTTAAAAGAGTGGACAAATCTATCCACACCTTTAAATCCTATAGTCCTTTGGAACAGACTGTGGTCAGGTCTCCTTGACCACTAACAACTCTGTCTTTTGTCTACTTTTCTTTGCCCCTCAAGAGTTTTCTGCGTTTTTTGTCTTCTTTTTTTTGGTCTCACATATTTCTAAGAACTGGATCATTCCCAATAATGATTAAGTAGAATTAAAAGCAGCTTGGCCTGCCAAGTTTTCATCAATTCTTCAGTGCTTGTTCGGTGATAGCTACCATGAGCCTTCCTTCTCCTTCCCATCTGCAAACTATGGAGATAAACCCAAAGACAAGACAGCAGCAGATGTAAGGAGCAGCATATGGCCCACCAAACACATCCAATCCATGAGCAATGGCAGATCTTCAGAGGCCTTCAGAGATCTCCTTCTCTAAAGATTTCCAAAACTCAGCTGGACACACTCCCAGGCAACCTGCTTTATTGTAGAATCATAGGTTTTGGTTGGAAGAGACTTAAAAGATCATCTTTTTCTTTGGGCAACCTCTTCTATCTGAATGCTCCTGAGCAATGAGGTTGGATTAAATGATCTCAAGATATTTATTCAATTTCAAGAATTTTTGATTAATAATTAGCACATTTAAATAATATTTTCCATGATCATGCATATTCAGATTTGAAACAGTCAGACTTACTACGTGTATGAAGAATAGCATTACTTTTTATGATCCATAACTGGTTGCAAAAACTTTCACATCTCTGTTAACTATAAAATTAAAGCATAATTATCTGACTAACTAAACCAGTTCAAAAGAACAGAAAGAAATATTTCTGGCATCTTTAATGTTAGAAGATTTAATTGTTTTCACATGAGTAAGGACCTCTGGTTGTGCTATTCACACCTGCAATGTACTACTGAAAGCAATTGTGCTCCAGGATTTCGAGTTGGATATAGAAATGACACAACATTATCTCTCCCTGGGAAATGCAACTCTGTTTATGATCAACAATTAAATATAGAGATAGGGAGATAGGAATTTTACTTCAGAAACTCCATGCTTCTTTCAGGATTAGGATTTCAGTGGGTGGTCCACACATTCCAGAGGGAGGGAGTGAGGAGGGAATGAGTTGCTTGTACCTTGCTTAACTAGGTTAGAGCACTGAATTCCAACGTCTTGTTTTACATAAAAGCAGGTTGCACTCAGTTCTCTATCAGACAGTCTTTGATCTTACTATTCAGGTACTAAAATGTGTCACTGGCTTGGATTAAATATCTGTAGGGCTTTCAAAACTAGCCTAGGAAAGAGACCTGTCAAAAGGAAAGTATCACTGTCAGTTCTGCTACTGTCTTTTACACTGAATACAAACAATAAAATCACCTTAAACCAGTTTCCTTCCTTGCAAATTTCTAATGACAGTGCAGTGAAGTAATGGCATTATAAAGCCTTTTTGAAGGGTTCAAAGTCAGTCATTAACATAATAGAACCTGCCCCTCTATTTGCTAATGCAATAGATCTTTCACAAGAGCTGCAGTGTTAAAATTTATATAATTGTTGACTACAACAAAAATGCTTTCTAAATATTAGCAGGTGTTATAAAATAAATCCTTTTTTTTCTTTTGCTAAAATTTCACTTTTTAAGATACTCTTGGGCATAATAAACTGAAAGTTGAAAAATATGTGTGACATACTAGAGAAAGAATCAACCCTGACTCTCTACTTATTCTCAGTGAATGAATTTCCTCAGTCTGACAAATATACTTTTTTCCTTAGATGTTTGCACTTTCCAAATATTAAAGATCCTTTAAAAGTTCTCATTCCTTCTGCATGAAGAAAGTATCACCAGCATCTGACACCTTGCCTCATTAAAGCATTGCTCAAAAATAACAGCAGTTTCAGGAGACAGGTCTGAGGGCACCCAATATACCTAGTGAGGGGAATGATTACCTCAGAGAGTAGAATCACGTTGATTTTTGAGATTAAGTACCAAGAATACAGGGCATCCATAATGAATTGTCTCTTCAAAAAAGTAGACAAAGCACTCCTAACTTGTGCATAGAAAATTAATCTCCTCCAATTCACTTTTCTACATTTCAAGTGTCCTATGTGTCCTAACCCAAATGGTCAGTCTGGGCTCCTTTGGATTTTCTGAAAGGAAAGCAGCACAGTCAGTATAAAATTCACCTGACCTATTTCGTGTGTCAAATGGAGATCCCTGGAAAGGAGATATTGTCCCAACTCTAATTTGGCAGAAGTCACACTGGATTTACAGGAAAGGCATGCTCATTCTGGAACTACCATTTAAACTTGTGAGATCAGTGTACCAAAATAACACACTTCTTCCTGTGATTGTGGAGTTTTAAAAAATTTTTTTGGACAAGATAGATTACTAAAAATCTCTATTGTTAAAAAAATGTAGCATTTCTTAAGGTCTTTCTATTGTTTTGAAATTGTATGATAAATTTTTAATGTCAAAGTTAAAAATGTATCTCTTATTAAAGATCATAAACACGTTTTAAATAGTTAACACATAATACAGTAAATTTAATAATACTTACAGCAGTGACTCATTTCTCTGTGCTTCTTAATGACATAATTTGATACCTGTAAACTAGGACTGCCTCTCTGTTTACTTGCTATTTCAGTCTACAATTAAAAATTCCAATTAATTAAACACTACATAAAAATATGTCATTAAAGACTTTATATTATCTTTGAGCCTTGAAATCTGTGGAAGATTACTCAGTTGATATCAGCCTGGGAGTAGAAATTAGAAGTGTCTAAATCCAGCTACTCAAAAAAAGTATATTAATAAGTGAAACAATATTATGAGATAGTTAGATCAAATTTTATTTACAAATGTTGTTCCAAAAGAAGCTCTGACAACCAAGAGAAAAAAGCAAACTGAAAATCCCTAATATATCTTAAAGATTCAAAAGAATTTAAACCGTATTTTTACAAGAACCTGATTTTTTAAGCATAGATGAGAAGCTGGAAATGGGTCCACTGCTGTATTATATGGATTGCACAGGAAAAGCAGGATTTAAGCACAGTGACATAAGATCTTTTTTAAGGATAACAATTTGGAATGTGCTGCAATGTTTTTGAAGGAGGAGACATAAAATATGAGAGAGACAAAAAAGAAGCAAAGGATTTTCTGTACTAGCAAAGCACATTTCGTTTATGGGAAAAAAACAGGTTACTGAAATTTGTTTTGCTAGCACCGGTACATCTCTGGAAATTGTTGAATGTATACGAACTTCTGAATGTCTCTTGGGGAGAGTAGATGAAAAGAGTGTAGGCAAACAGAAATATGGACTTCTCTAAAAGGCTAGGACAGGAAAAAGATATTGAAAATTTGCAGAATGCTGTCTGAACACATTTAGTAATAAACCTGATAGTTACAAAATAGAATAGAAATAGAAATAGGAATAGAATAGAATAGAATAGAATAGAATAGAATAGAATAGAAAGACTATGACTATTCATTTTGAAGTGACCTACAACAGTCCTGTCTAGCTGCTTGACCACCTCAGGGCTGACCAAGTAAAAGCATGTTACTAAGGGCATTGTCCAAGTGCCTCTTAAACATTGTCAGGACTGGGACACTGACCGCTTCTCTAGAAAGCCTGTTGCTTGAGCAACTCTTCAGGAAAGAGATATTTCCTAATATCATACTTAACCTCTCTTGCTGTGGCTTTGAATTTTCCCCCTCTGTCCTATTACTGGATACCAGGGAAATCAACACCTCCCTCTTCACTCTTCCTCCTCAGGGAGGAGCCATAAGGTCACTCTTCACCCGTCTTTTCTCCCAGTCAGACAAAACCTCAACTAGTTCTCACAGCATGTTCCTTCCAGCCCTTTCATCACCATTATTGCCCTCTTCTGGATGAAAATTCAAGGATATTTTTGATAGAGACTTATAAGCAGGGCCAATAGGAGTTTTATCTTTTACTAGACCAGTTGCTAGAAGTGAAACATTAACTCAGTTGTCAGGCACATGAACATTTCTTTGTATCTCAAATAGAAAAAAGAGACTTCAAACTTAAAGTCAAGACAAGAATAAATGTACCAGTTGGTCTACTTTGAAGGAAAAATAGTCCAGTGGAGTTTGGCTGTTACCAGGGAAAGATAATAAAGTTATTATTTTCTAGGTAAAATGAGGAGACAAGTTGTTCATAACTTGTGTGACATAGAGCTTAACACCAACAAATCCCCAGCACTGCCACGGTAGATAACCCCCACAACAGAAACATCAGCATTTAAGGATCTCTCATCTGTACGTTGCAGGATGTAGCACATTTCATCCTGGGTAGCTGTGTCCTCATGGTGTCAACACAGGATAAGCCAAGCAACAACTACACAGCAGGACAAACTCACGTAATCAATCAAGAGTGGAAACACCCTAGTGAAAATAAGGGAACATTTCTTACAGAATAGTCACGTCCTCTCTCCTGGTTCTCAGTGAAGACTTAAAAATCACTCTGAAATGAAGAGTCTGGAATATTTATAATTCTGTTCAGGATCAGAAACAATGAGCTAAACACAGACTGATCTTTCCACATATTATATTCTACTTCCCCTGCAGTGATAACAGACAATGACTATCTGTCTTTCTCTTTCTCATGAGAGATAATTGTCCTATGTCCCTATTAACACACTCTCAGACCTATGTTGATTTCAAGGATGGCCTAACATAAGTACATTGAGTATTTTTTTCTTAACCTTAGCTTCAAGGTTTGATGTTTGCAAGGGGGAAATGGATGCCCAGTAGCTTGTCTAATTTTTTAATAGGTATGATTAATATGATGACATGTTCTATCTCCATTTAAATGATTCATCTTCCTTACTACTGTAAGTGCATACATAGGAGAGAAAACTCAAAACCGAATCATTAAAATTCAGGTCTTCAGTAAATTGTGATTTTTAAGTTCCAGCATGCAGCAACATAGGTAGATTATGAAGATGTCTGATCAACAGATAGACACATCTCTGAGATTTTTTTTATCCAGAAAATCTGTATTCCAATAAATATGTAAGGAATGTGGGCCATTTTTGGAGATTGTACATCTGAATCCTATCTTTTTCAAAATGTGAGGCTGCATGAATCTTCCTGCTCTCTGTGGCCTTTCTACATTGTGATTCCTCTTAGCTCATGCTCTCTAAATGGGGAGGGATGGAAAGAGTTTGAATAGGGCTCAGGAACTTCATTCCAATGCTTAACAAGCACTGTTACATCTGCTTAAAATATTTTAGAAGGATCCACCAGTTTAAATGGGTGTATCTTTTCCAGAACTGTATCACCATGGAAACAGGAAAAGATCATGGTCTTTGCACAGTCCTTGTCTCTTTGTCTCCTCGTATTGAACTCCACAGGGGAAACTTTCAGTTATCTTTATTTTACAACATTTTACAGGGTCATTCTACAAAAAAGGAGCAATTAACTCACCAGAAATACCTCTAAAACTTTCAACAAAGCAAGTTTTAGAATTTGGCATCCGTGGTTGGTTTTCTATAGATATGATATTATCTTTTGCCTCTTTTAGAGGAAAATAACAGAAGTTAGGGTTTCTATTTCTCAGATGTAAAAAAACCCCAACTGTTTCGATTTCACAATTGTAGGGCACATTTTTCCGGGAAACTTCTGTCTTGATTACATGTGTGAGTTGATCATCAGTGTGTAAAATTTGGAGCAGGTCTTTCTGGGTGGTGCTGTTTCACCAGTTTTTACCTGAATTTCCTGTACCTTTCTTTGAAATTATTCCTCACGGGGGTAGGAACCTTTTTGACAAAATTAAAACAAAATAATAGAAACCGCCTTTCTCATCTGTGCTAGAAAAATCTATATATAAGTAGGCAAATTGCTTCTTTAATATCTTCTAAGTTTTCTGAAATTTCTTATCCCTTATGTCTTTATTTCCACCTTCACATTTTTTCTCAACTTGGTTTAAGAACTCTCATCTTCCCAATTAACTTTTTTTTTCAAATGTCTCATTCTCTCTCTCTCAGCTTCTGAATATGTAAGAGCTGTTAAAACCACAGTTACTAGACTGAGCAAAAAAAAACATTTTTTGTGTGATTATTTTTGTTTTCTTTTTAATCAAGCTTGGTTTATACTACAGCATCTACTATAGTTCAAGGACAATACCAAACCTAAACTGATAGAAAATAACATTGATCCCAGCAGGACAATGCAATCCTGTCTCCCTGGATTTAAAGAAACCATAAATGACCCTAGCTAGAAAAATTAAGCAGCAAGTTGATTAAGGCAGAATGCAATTATCTTGGGCTTTTCTGTATCACTTCCTTAATTTCCCTTGCCTCATCAACATTAAGATTTATTTCCATTAGGTAGTGACTTTTTTCCTCCATTGGCAGTCTCCTAGCCTTGAACACAGCATTGTTAGCTGTGACTCAGTAGCTGTTTCTTGCTGCTAATTTGGATCATTTCAGCTTGTACATGTCCAGTTCTATATTACAGCTGTCATATTTTCCCTGATATGTTGTAAAAGGAAAATGAAGATCAGCCAGACTACAGGGTACAGGAGGCTCTAAAGAGCAATGGATTCAGTATCATTGCTCTTGTGTAATTAATATCAAGAGCAATTCACTGTGAATATGAAAATAAATGTCTCCTCCAAGTTCTGGCTTGGAAGTTGTTTTATTAGATGTTACACTAATACAAATGAGCAGAACATATTTTTTATTGTCTAATCATTAAATTAACAAGACTGGGTGGTTTTAGAAGCCAATGCCATACACAAATGGACTTAATAAACAGGTGTGTATGTTTTGTTTCAGATGGTGTTTTAATGGCTGTTCAGGTTGTTAAATGATAAGTAATATTTTATGCCACAGAAGATAGCTCAAGGAAAAAAAATAACAAACACAAGACCCTAAAGATGGCTATTAGAACTGGCAGTTCTTTGTTGAAAGTCATCAAGGGCTGAGTTGTATTTAATACTTTAATAGAAATATGTCAGAGATACGACAGTGTACTACCAGTGCTTGTAAATAGGATTTTGCCCTTTCTTGTCTCCTCCAAGAAACCATCTAGCTTGTAAGAGAAGGTTCTCAGCAAATAAAAGCTAAGTCATTGGTTTCTCAGGGATGCTGTTCATGATAATTAAATTGTATTGTCCTCTGAAACCTTCCTCTTTCATACTCCTGTAAACAAATCTCAGATTCATTGTCTAATATATTACTGGGGTAAATCTGGACCAACTTCAGTGATCCCCAAACATCAAGCCACTTCTCAGTGAAATTTCAGGGTAAACTCACTGAAGTCATTGGCAGGGTTTTAAGGTCCTACTGCTATAAATTAACCTTAATATTAAAAATTACATTACTAGTAGAAATAATATGAAAGACGTCCCTTTAGCCATGATCCTAATAATCCAAATGTATAGATTTTTTTCACTACTTTATTCACTTTAAACATGCCAAAAATGTCAAAGCAAAGCTATGATACAGTTTAAGTACAGAAGAGAGGAAAAAAACCCTGCAGACTTCATTTTTACTAAATGAATGAAAATATCTAAAAGGAAATATGAGAAGGATATTGAAGCTCGAATATTAATGTTGATAAAAGAAGAACAGGAATTGACCATTGGTGGTGAGGGTCACACGTTTCCTTCCACCATATTCTAGTATTTGTGGTGGAAAACTGGATGAATAAAATGAATTGTGCAATATACTTTCAATGGAATATTATTTAAAATACAGTAGGTCCCAATAAATTAAAAAAAAAAAAAAGGAAGAAATCCAACAAGGAAGTGTCCCATAGTGATGAAAAATATCCTCTTTCTTCTATATTTAGCTTTTCTGATATTTCAGTTACAATTTTATACAATTAACTTGAAGGTACTATAAAAAAGATGTGTCCTCCTGTTTAAGTTTTTCTTGGGTAAAAACATTCATGATGTTATGGAGTCTACTGAGAAGCAAAGCTGAATTGTGAGGGCGTGGTATAAAAGTAATATTCTTTGAGGAGAATAATGTGAGCCACACTGTGCACACTTTATAGTGAATCAATTCAGTGAGATTTGTGTCAATTTGATAAAACAGCAAACACTGTTTAATGAAAACCAAACTGAACAGAGTTCTTCTGCCTTGGTTCTTTAATAATGTCCCTTAAATTATCACTGCCAGTATTTCCTCTCTTGAGAGACAATCTTAAGGCTTTGTGACAAAAGATGAAACCTTTATTGTGACAAGGCAAAAATATAGTTTATCTCTGGCACAATTCACCATTTCCAGCAGATAAATTGTAAGCCTGATCAATGATGCCACTCCATATGTATTGGTTCTGTGTGGCAAAGTTTTGATAGTGGGGGGAATGCAGGGATGGCTTCTGTGACAAGCTTCTAGAAACTTCCCCCATATCAAAGGGAATCATTGCCAGCCAGCTCCAAGACAGACTTCCCTGAAATACTGCACCCCATGGAAGGGACTCATGCTGGAGCCGTGTGTGAAGTGCAGCCCCTGGGAAGGATTCCCATTGGAGAAGTCCATGGAGGACTGTCTCATGTGGGTGGGACCCCACGCTGGAGCAGGGAAAGAGTGTGAAGAATCCTCCCCCGAGGAGGAAGAAGTGGCAGAGGCAACATACGATGAACTGACCACAGCCCCCATTCTCCCTCCCACTATGCAGCTGGTGTTGGGAGAGGGCAGAGAAAATGGAGAATAAACTTGAGTCTGGGAAAAAATATGTGAGGGACATTTTTTTTCAGTTAAAGTGTCATAAGCATGTCTTGGAGACAATCCAAAACTAAACAAAAATTACATTAGGTCACATAATCATTGATTATTTCCAGCTCTACCAATTCTGTCTCATTTACATGTGCAGCAGAAATCTGTGGTAAATTACTGCCTATGCATTTTGTGGGATTGATCATATACATAAATAGCCATATTTTCAGAAGGGCTTATAACTTTGCAAATGCAAACTTGAGCCAGAAATTGCTGAAAAATAATGCACTGAATATGTGTGGGAATATATGTGGAGAAGAGAAATGTTGCTCTGGAGTGTTTTTGCAACCAGATGTTGATATTTCTATTTAAAAAAAAATTACATAATTCCTGGAAGTGGCTTTTCATACGAGACTTTAAAATGGAATGAAAATTTATGGTAATTTTATATGTTCCAAATCAGTTAATTATTTCAGTGGCAAATGTACTTATAGTTGGTGAAGTCCAAAAACAGCAAG
Organism: Ploceus nigricollis; assembly: GCA_013399945.1. NCBI lineage: Eukaryota > Metazoa > Chordata > Aves > Passeriformes > Ploceidae > Ploceus > Ploceus nigricollis. Next base: position 1,206,165 of record VXBC01004202.1, on the reverse strand, counting down.
GCTAGCTAACCTAAAAATTATATGAAGATGACCAGATCTTTTTCAGTCAAGTTCTGAATATCTCTAAGTCTGGAAATTTCATATTTTTTCTTGTCCCCTTTCCAAGTGCTTGACTGCTGTCATGATGAAGAGGTTTTTCTGTACATTTATCTGGAATTTCCTGTGTTCCAGCTTGTGTCTTATCCTATACACATCCATTTGCTAACTGAAGCTGGCAATAAACTCTCTTTTTAAATTCAGAGAATAATTTAGTTTGGAAGGACTTTCAGAAGCCCTCTAGTCTAATCACCTGCTCAAAGCAGGTCAACTTAGAAAAAAAAAATCCTTATATTTATTGAAACTATATTTTCTGCTGTTAAAACTCATGAGGTTTCTGCCAGTCCACCTCACCAACCTGTTGAGTTCAGCCTGAGAGTCTTCAGTTGATGGATTTACATGCTAACATGCCCCAACTTTATCAAGAAACATCTAGTTCTTCCCTCCTCATTGAGGGTAAAAGTCATAAGTATCTGAATCTAGACAATGTGAGTGTCTCCTAAAACAGAAAAGAAGAGCTCGCTTGTAAAAAAAAAAAGGAATAGTTGGGTTTACCTTCTGTTGTTGGTATTCAATTTCATTAGCTTCCATTTATGGCCAATGTAATTTGCAAAGATTAACAATGAATATGAACAAGTAAAAGATCTCTAATTTAATTAAGCAAGCATCCTGATATGATGATACTAAAAATGTAATAAATATAAATGCAAATATTTAACATACATCTATAAGTTTTGAGATTTTTTTGCCTGTTCATGTGTGTGTACAAAACTGCGTAAAGTATCCAGAAAGTAAAAATGAGGCCCTATATCAGTACAGGCCTTTTTATAAAAGTAATAATGTAGTTTTCACCATGCCATGTAGCCCAATTGAGAGCAGTATTCAAAATTAATGGGCTTTGTAGTGCAGTGGATTAATGCACTCTGTGCATACTACATAAATCTTCCTGTCTGAAATTTCATATGGAATCCAGAACTAGACCAAATGTGAATGACAGAGGAAGACTTTTCAGTCTCTGGGCAGTACTGAAAATTATACCTTGACCTTATTCATAAATAAAATTTATTAGCTGGACAGGTTTGTCTAGAATTCAGCAGTTTACCCCAAGAAAATACAAATATATGACTAATACAGATTTTAAATAATAGATTTTTAAATAATAGATTTTTAATGTTTTTCTCATTAGTCTCTGTAAATAAGTACTTTTGTGCGTTTTATGAAATGTGATTCCAAGTGGTTAAAAGGCTTTAGTTCCCAAAGGAATGTGCTTTAAAATGTTGGTTATATTATTATTTTCTGTGCTATAGTCAGTTATCCCTTGCCCTTCAAAAAATGCTTGAAGGCTGGAAATGTATGAATTAATTCTGCTCTCAGCAAACCATGTAAATGCACAAAACAAATACTCAAATAATTATACCTGTTTGGATTTATATTGTTATATAACAAAAATCAGAATTCAGCATCACATTTCAATTACTGCAATGGAAAGCAATGTAAATCTGACAGAAGAAATAATTCCTATAAGTAATAAAGATTTTTTTTCTCTAGCATTATTTTATAGTATTAATTTATTTTGATAAAATTTAAATGCGTCCAAAATTCAGTGTTTATTATGAGCTTTTTTGTTGTTGCATGGTTTGTTTAAAAAGTGAAACTTTTCCATCAAAACCCTATGAAATGCACATCTGTTCTCAATAGTCTCATTGCTCAGCATATACTTATATGCATATATACTTATATATATATTTAGGTACTTATATGGAGAGGTGATAGTCTTCATTACTGTCAAAAGAAGTATCCATTATAATGAACTATTTTAGTTTTCTACCCCTGCCCTTCTCTTCAGTACCCTGGAGCAAAGCTGGCCATGCTTGCTTTCTCTGCAAGCTAGGATTTTCCTTACACAAGGAGAATTCCCAGGAGTTTTACTAGCTCAGCATTAAGCTAACCGATCAGTGCAAAGGAGCTATATCAGGAGCCAAAGTTTAGATCAATATCGTTTGTATCCCACCACACTACTTGCAATCTTACTTGCAAATTGTCTTCTCTACTTATTTTTTCCTTTTTTATTTTTAATTGCATAAGCATTATTATTTTTTCCATTTTAATAGCGGCTGAATGTTTCAGAATGTTGTTTCAGAATGAGGTTCTACTTAAAACATCCTTTTTCACATGTTGGCAAAAATTAAATCATTGTATTCAGCTTCCAACTACCATTCTACTAACATTTCCATAGAAAACTTCTTAGAAAACTGTCTCCTACTACCAGGATGCTATGCCTCACCCTCCTCTATTCTATTCTTTGCTATATAATTAAAGTCAAAGAATCATGGAGTTATTAAGGTTGAAAAGACTCTCTGAGATTACCTAGTCCAACTTTCTGTAGGACCAGCTTCAAATTCAGACCACGTTTCTCAGGGATGCACTGAGACCCTCAAAAATGATGGAAACTCCATAGCCTCACTGAGAAATCTGCTCCAGTGTTAAATTACTGTCATCACAAAAGCTATTATATTAATATTCAAACTGAATTTTCCTTTTTGCCACTTGTATTTTTACAGTGGACCTCGCAGATGGTGAGCCTATCTATCCACTCTATCCTTGTTTCCTTTGTCATTGAAAACAGCTGTTTTTTAACCCAGCTAAACACTTTCAGCTCTCTCAATGCCTCCTTGTAGGTCATGTGCTCCAGTCACTGATCTTCTTGGTGGCTGCTGCTGGACTTTCCTCAGTATGTCACTCTCGTACAAGGAGGCACTAAACTAGGCATTGTACCCTGGATACATTCTTATGTAGCTGAGCTAGTGGGAATCACCACTTTCCTCACCTGAAGGAAGTTTTTATTGTCCAGTATCCTCAAGTCCTTCTAGTCAGAGATCTTCTCAATTCATTCAAGCAGATGTATTAAAACAAACTGGAAATTTCTGGGATTATTGTGTGACCCTTGTAGCAAGTATGGCTAATGTCTTCCATGAAAACCAAGACTAATGAACAGAAGATTTCAAGGAGACTTCAGTCACTGTCTCTTTTTGATCAGACTGACCAGCAGAAGCTTGACACAGCTTCACTTTCTCCCATCATGATCTCACCTCTGATCGTCACTCATAAGGTCTCAGCAAATATTATGGCCTGTTCCTTTGCAGAGCTCCATAGGTATTATCCATGCAAATGCTGTCCATCCATATGGATCATACATGTACATCCGTGCTTGCGTTCATCCATCACTGCACTCTCCTTTTGCAAGCTATCCTGCCAGTAACTGCATAGTTGTGCAGTTGTGCACAAACCTTCAGAAAAACCTTTCTGTGATTTCCATGCATGTGTTGACAAGATGGCTTTGGGCTTACAGTTTCTTACAGGCCATTCCAGCTGTCTGAATTACCAGATTATTACCATTCAATATTCTCATGCTAAATGAGTATTGTATTTTAACTTATTTTCCACTTGCTTTCATGCCTTTAAATATACCCTCTTTCAGAATACAGTCTTCAAAATTTGGAGTTTAAGGCATTTAGTTACATGAATCACTTTTATTCTCCTAACTTAAAATATTAATCTTGATTTTTTCAGTCATATGGTACATTCCTGTCTTGAAAGGTTTGTTCTAATCCTTGTGCCCAGATTACACTGCCATATGAAGGAGACATATGGCATCACAATATGGGAATGGGAAAGACCACCAGATCATGTCACATATCTTGCATACCAGCTTCACCGGTAATATAAAAGTGAAAAGATCTTCTAGTCTGCTCTCAATACTTCAAGCCATACCATTTGTACTTGGTGCTGTTTTACATCCCATTTCATTTTACCTGATAAAACTAAAATTAATGTGGGAGCAACTAAAATTTTTCAGTTCCATTATATTTGCATTCTGTGGTTGGTACCTTTTCAAATGTTACTGTATCTGTGATATATAGATCTATCACAACTTCTGTTACTGTGCTCTAAATTTCAAGACTTAAAAAAAATGATGAATGTAGACATTTGCATTCTCATGGGCCTGGCCATCAATATTTCATCTTAGGTAAACAGCAGTTTTGCCTAATTTATTGGTTCTCATTATGTCTGGCATGTAGAAGCTAAATTCTCCTCTGCAAGGGAAATTGCCCATCTGCCTGGAAAATGACCTTTTGTGCTCTGCAAATCAGTAGGGACACAAATCAAAAGGGGCACAGTTGGTTAATATTGTAGAAAAATGACTTAATTTGTCACTAACTAAATTGTCATGATTTTGACCCATTTTGAGATTAGTTAACATTTGCTTCCTTTCTCATGTTTCATGCATAATTCATTTGGATTCTCACTATACTTGCGCTATGTTTCTGGAGTGGGGATGTTTTGTATAGTCACTCTTAGGAGCAATAGTAACACAACATTTGTCAAAGTGTCATAGTGAACAATGAAACCTCATTATATGTCACTCAAAGAGCTGAATGAAAAGTGATGCAATTTTATATCCAAATCTTGGAAGGTGAAAGACAGAAAACAAATTTTTGTTGCTTTGATTGTCTTCCAGTTTGATTTGTTCTCTGAGAGCTCCCACAAAAGTCAGTGTTAATATTCCTGGTTTTGATCCTGCTCTGCTGGAGGTATTGGGAATTTCACCAGTGATTTCACTGTGAACAGAAATAAACTGCAAGTGAATAAAAATTGCTCATGTGTAAGAGTTTACAAGATAAGATCATCAAGGGCAATGACTGTCAATTTTGTTTGCATTGCGCAGTATGGAAGATATTCTTCAAGCTACACTAAAAAAATACAGAAGAGTTGAATGCTGCATGCTACACAACATTGCTGTGCTGCAATCCCCACCAAATAAGAGGCCAGTGCACACACAAGAAAAACAGGCAAGATGAACAGTTCAGTTTGGCTACTGAAGTGTACACGGGAAGTCATAATTTCTAATTTAAAAAACCCTCCAAACTGAACATTTGCAGTCTCTCTTTGGACAAATGGCTTTTTCTGTGCCTCTTTCCATTTTGCCTTGTCTAACTACCTGGATATATGGCTTTTTTTTGCTGCTATAATGATGAAGTGTCTGTACCTATCCTAAAGATAAAAAGAATAATTTTACCTATGTATTGATCATATCCTAAATATTTAAATTCCCTGCAGTAACATCTCTCTTCTCAAAATTCAAGTTGAGTCACATTCCATCAAATCCAACCCTTTTACAGAAAAATTAGAAGAATCAAATTTCATTATCAACATAAAACTTTCAACAAAACAGGCAGTATAAACTAGACTTTCTTAAGGTCAAAGCATCTTTACCATGGAGTAAAAGCATCAGTGTTCTCTAGGTTTAGCTAGTGAACCCAAAATTCATCTTTACTTAGAACACAAGTCACTTCTTTGGGTGTGAGGTGAATCAAGACTTTTCAGCAGGGTAAATTGTTTCTATCTAGGCATTTCATTAGAAAAGATATGTGATCAAAGATGATAAAAACCCAGGAGTTAATCCAAGGATGACAATGTAAAAACATAAGCATAAGCTTTGCCATGTCGATATACAGCCATACTGTCAGTCATTGTCAAAACTATACAGCGGAGCAGCATATCACATCTTTTCCTGTCAAAATGTTCCTTCTGACAAAGGTCAGTGCCTTCATGACATAAATCTGTTATCCTATTATTGTCATAAGTATCACAAGAAGAAAGGAGTCAAATGGTTGGAACAGATAGAGTCAATGCAACTTAATTCAGGAAGGGGCCATATTTCCCACTTCCCTTTGTCAGCCTGCCAGCCATCAGCATGAGCTTTCCCTCTTGCAATCTGTTTGTGTTCCAGTGAGTAATAGCTTTTTACTGGCCTGGAAAATGACTATCCCGTTACTAGCAAAGTGCATTCATAGGATCAAGAGCCTTTTTGAATAGTTAAGTATTTTGTGCCCTTTAAATAGACCAGACTTTAGATGAAAGCCTTAAAACTATGGCCAATCTGTTGGAAAATTAAAAATATAGTAAATCTAGGGCTGAAACCAGGCATATTTATGAGCTACTCAAATATACAGTCATTCAAAATAGGTTGTTACTCAGTGGAATTTACAAGGGTTTTTTTTCTTCATAAGAACCAACATTTCCAATAACTCATGCACATTTGTAATAGATGGAAAATTTAAAAAAATATATAATATCTGGCAAAATTTATCTCAAGTTGATCACAGAAGTATTTAGTTTCACATCTATTTGAAAAGATACCAAATCATCATAAAATTTGTGTGCATGACTCTCTTCCCAGTAATGCCAAGGTGAACTGGGAGTAAATGGAACTGAAATCAAGAAATGCACATGAAGTTAAAGCTACAGTAAATGGGAATATTGAGAATACTGGATATGAATAGAAATTGGCTAAAACACATAGAGACATGCATAATATATGTGAGGAATTAGAAATAATAGATATCAAGTTTTCTGGATGGGACTGGCCTGTTTCATGCAATGAATGAGAAGACTGGGCTAAAATATGGTTCCTAAGTTGTATTCATGTGATCCGGGTGACTTAAGATTTTATTTTGAAATAGTCATAATGTTATAGCCATGTTAACATAAACTTAAGGAAAGGGGGAAAACAGTCACCCAGAGTTTACAATCTAGTGTAAATAGCAGAGGAAATTCTAGTGTAGAGTTTGAAGGGTCTGATTATTCAGCCACGGAATACAGAATTGCAGTGTTGGAGGATTGATTGGACTATTTTTCATCTCTTACTGGTTAACTTTGTGATGCACACAAAATTACTTTTTTTTTTTTCTGTTGAAAATCAAACAAAAGCTTTGCAGTTTTGATACATAAACCACCTGCTGGTCCCTCTTTCTGAGTGAAAGGACCTCCAGGATTTACAATTCTAATAACAGGAATTTGAAAAATGAATGATAGAAAAAGTGTACTTTTCCTTGCTTGTTTGACAGCCTATCTTTTCTTACAATATGCAAATGGAAAAAAAATACAGAAACCTGAAAATAAAATTGCCACCAGTTTAGATAAAATTGAGAAAACATGGTCAATCCTGTCTTTACTCCCTAGAGAAATTAATTTAGACCTTCTTTCCTATCCACTTTCTTTTCAAATACCTCGGTGCTGGTCTTGCCTCCTCCTGCATTTAGTAATACTGGTGAAACTTTCCTGGTGACTGTCACACCATTTTGCAGTTTTCAGAAAACCAGTCTAATTCCCCATAACTTCCTTCCTCAAGATATTTTATGTGTTCCAGCTGTACCTCTAACATCCTCTTTATTCCTGCTCCCTGTAAGTGCCGTTTCTCCATGGTATACCTGGCAGATGTTAATTCCTTAATACACTTGGAAACAACCTTAAGGGAGCAGCAGGCATTACAGACTTGTGTAGGTAGGTATAGGATGTCCCCAGAGAGAGGAGAAGACTGAGGGAGACCTCATTGTGGTCTTCAACATCCTCACGAGGAGAAGCAGAAAGGCAGGTACCAATCTTTTCATTCGTGATCAGTGTCAGGGCTTGAGGGAATGGCATGAAACTGAGTCAGGGGAGGCTTAGGTTGGATATCAGGAAAAAGTTTTTTTCCCCGAGAGGGTGGCTGGCCACTGGAACAGGGTCCCCAGGGAAGTGCTCAGAGCACCAAGCCTGACAGAATTCAATAAGTGTTTGAACAGTGTTCCCAGGCACACAGGGTGGCTCTTGGGGCTGGTGCTGTGCAGGGCCAAGAGTTGGACTTGATGATCCTGATGGGTCCCCTCCAAATCAGCATATTCTATGATTCTATGCCTATGAAATCTTTTCACTGGGATCTTCCACTCTACAGGAAGGTGCTGGCACAGTATTTCTGAATTATGCCATAAAATTTAAACAAAATGAGGCACAAAAGGTGAAATCAGTATTTGGATCTGAAACAAGGAGCTCTGTCTCTGTGGGCAGCAAATTTGATGAGAAGGTCAAGACTGACCTCTGTATTTGCTGTTAGTTACGAGGAAAAAATGTATTTTACAAGGGTCTTAAAATGGGTGCTGTAACTTAGGTGTTTATTCTGTAATAACTGGGGTGGTAAGAACAGTTGCATTGAAATACAGATTGCACTTACAGACTCATGCCCTCAGCCTTTAAGGACATACCTGCACAAGGAAACTGAAAGTAAATCAGTGATAATTCAGCTTCTTATCCTGAGGTTCTTTCATCCCTCCCAGAACAATTAGTGATGCATACATGAGCTGTTGAAAACAAATGTCCAAGCCTACTTCAGTACTTAGACTACTTCATTTGGTCATTTCATCCTAGAAACACAAAGGCCAAGATATTTGAGTGAGAAGTTCTCTAATTTGAACTGAAATAAATTTTTCAGGCTGCAAAGCCTAAAGCCCAGTAATTTTTACTTTTCTCCAAGTTCAGAGATCAGGCCTCTTTCCTAAGTGGGCCTTTTCACAGGTATCTTGAAGCAATGAGTTTTAGAAGCTCAATAAGAAACTTATGAAGAAATAAGTTTTCTTAACAAGGTTTACATTTTCTTTCCTTCAAATCTATTCAAGTTCCCCTTACTCTTATATTATAACTAAAATCTGAGTAATAATGCCAACAATTCAATCTTTTCATCTTTCTTGGAATTATATGCCTTTGTTTTTTACTGATTGTCCTAAAATTGCATGAAGAACAGTAAGATGATATATTTTTTTAATACTTTAAACTTATGTTAAAATCTGTAATTTTTAGTTTTGTTATTCTCAGGTCTCAGTTAAATATGAAAGGCAAATAATGATAACCTTCAGGAATGATGAAAAAATAAGTGGAACCGAAAAAATGTCTTCTAGCAATCTGGAGGGAAGGTTCAGCTACTGTTTAGAAATTAGTTGTTTTATAACTCATTAAAGATAAGAGCAGAAAGCATTTCAATCTTTATTAATCTCCTGTATCATTTCTGATGTAATATATAGGCAAGTTTCTTATGCTGACCAGACTTGGGAAAAATAATAATAGCAGAAACTAATATAATTAATATTTATTAATTTAATAAAAATTTTAATGTTCATCTACAGATGGGGTTAACCAAATGCTGGGGAAAAGGATGGGTATCTTCATTTGTTCCTGGTACATGAAGTTCCCATTAGACTGGTTA
>VXBC01004202.1:1151849-1188902 GCA_013399945.1 Ploceus nigricollis | reverse complement strand
CTCCTGGGAATTCGTGCTTTTAACCCTGGTGTGTTCTCAGAGGTGCATCTCCGTCCTCAGTGGTCACTCCAAGTGTCAGTATCCAAGCCTGAACACTGATTGGTGTGACCACTACCTCCTGAAAAAACTCACTTCCCTCAAACTATGACAATATCCAACAACATTTGGAGGAAAAATAAATTAGGATGTAGTTTTTAATCCAGCAGACTTCAAGAAGGATCCAATATATGCAAGAAATTACTGACATCTCTCATCTTTTCCCAGGCAACAATGCCCTAGCATTCCCTGATATGCAGATATTCTGGTTTCCTCTTGTCCAGAACTATTCCAGTTTCATCAAAGCCCTCATGGCAGAGAACCTGCTTTGTTTATCCTGTGCCACTCATTTCTTTGTTTGTTATCCATATTTATTTTTGATAATTATTCTTTGGCTAATAACAGTATCAACAACACCGAACACCGTGTTTGGTCCATACATGCATTCATGGCCAGTACGTCAATCACAATTAATTTCTCTATTGTTAATTCTCATAAATTAGTTTGGGTTTATTTGGTTTTTAGAAACGCAGCTTTTATATTCATTGCTGAACTTTTAACTAATTGGTCAGCAATTTAAATCAGTGGAAAAAACTACCATGGGAGAAGATTAATGTGAAGATCATGTAGATAGGTCATTATTTGTGCTAATTGCATTATTTGGACTAATACACTGTGTAAATGAAAGTGGCACTGGTTTCTCATCTATTCATACAGATGATTCTAGATTTCCAAACAAGTAACTGTACTTATATTTTTATGTAAAACTTGCTCACAGCTTCAGAAAAAGAAATATATTCTCATTTATGTAGACTACTCCTTTCTAGAAATCCATACAAATAGGTTAAAGGAAATGGCAATAGTGTATGTCATTATGTAGAAAATGGTCAATGGGGAATGCATTATTTCTAGCCATATTTTCCATTACATTCAAATGCTCTGGAAACTAAATGATATTACAATAGGTTTCACTTTTTCATTTTGGATTTTCTATTCTGATGATCTTTTTCAAAACATTACATCAATGTGACCAGAACATGAGATCAGCATTCTTCCAGAATCATGCTGGGACACTGTGGTCGCATTAGGAAATGACACGTTGCCCTGGTTGCCTTTTAGGAATGTTTATCAGCTAAGGGTACAGCAATAAAATATTTAGTCATCAAGGTCACCGGGAACGTTCTGTCTTGTGTCAAAGCAACATTGGAATCGAGTACACCTAGGGGTTATATAATTTATTCTTAAAAGAAAGCTTTTCCTCACTTCTTATCCTGCACATTTCCATTTAATCAGAAATAAATTGTGTTATTTTGGGATTGAAAGTCATATTTACCCAGATAGTAAAAAATGCTTTTACTGGTCTTTTAAAGCAGAAATTCACATCAAACCTTTGTCAAGCCTGTCAAGAGCATATTTTTCAGCTTGTTAGGAAGAAAAAAAATTGAAATTTGAATGATAATAATTGGAATTATTTTGATAAATGACACAATAGAAAGGACATGTAGTTTTTTAAGGAGAAAGAATAATTACAAATGCATTCCTTCATGTGTGGTTCAAAATTTGTCAAAAATAAAATAAACAGATCTGCATCCCATGCTAGATATGAAAACAGCTTCACTAGCAATGAAAATAAAGACATCGAAAGGATAAGGAATTTCCAAAGCCATGAATGTGAGTAAATATGAACAGAAGGAATTTAGGGTTATTTGGGGTTATCACAGCAACCCAAATAAAATGGATTTTAATGTCAGTCTGTTTTTGTGAGATGCAAATGAAATACACAGATGCTTTAGAGATGATAAAATTTAACAGCTCTGAAACTTTGTGTATTTAAAAGCATAATATAAATTTTAACCGGCATTTCCATATGGGAAGGTCTGTGGATGAAACTGCAGATCTCACAGAAATACAACCACTGATGCCAGTGTTTGTGGCACTGGGGCTAACACAAAATGTCTTGCAAGGACAAAAGAGAAAGCTGTTATAAACACTGGGATCAGCAGCATGGCAAAATGCTGACTTCCAGCTACTGTCACCTTCCGCAGCCCTCAGCCCTCCTGCTCCTTTCCTGGAGCATATTTTAAGCAGGATCCTTTAAGAAGGTCTGAGCTGTGTAGAATTTGGGAGGATATATGTGGAAGACAGTACATTTCCTCTATGTTGCTACAATCACAGCTGACTGACAGGACTTGATGATCAGATGATCATTCATCTTTTTTGTCGTAAAGAGCAGTTGGCCAGTAAAAATGGTATGATAACTTTAAGAAAATGGCTCCTAAAATTTCCAAAACATATCAGCTGATTAATCATTATCCAGTTTCTTCTTAAAAAGGCTTGTTTTGAAAGAAATTACATTGTACTCTAAGCTTTTTCTCAGTAAAAACGGTACTCAGGGGGTCTTGAACAGTTGCCAGAAAAATATAAAGCAAACTTGAAGAGTTATTCCATTTATATGATCACAAAACACATGGGTTGCTGAGATTGTGATAATTTTTTCTCTTAGTACTTAGGTCTATGCAGATTTTAAAAGTGGAATCTGACAAATGATCAGCCATTGACAAAATTCATGATATTTTCAAATTTGGAGGGGAAAAAGGAGTAAAGATCATTGCATTATAGATGAGGTGTATTTAGAAAACACAGCTTCCCCTGGAGAGTTGTACTCCACATAATTACATTCCACATACAGTAATTGAAACTTGTGGATACGTCAAACTGTGTGTTTTCACAAACCTGCAGTAATCAGCTCAAATTATTTAAATTCACTATTTGACATAATTGCTATAAATATGACAGAAAAAGATATTTCTAGAGTATATTGCTTCATAACTCTATCAAATGACTGCCTAGGGAGATAGCTACATTGTGTTCCTATGGAAATCTGCAGGATAGCAACATCCAATACTGAATACTTGTCTTTTCACAAACCCTCTTTAAATTTACTAAAAGATCTACTGATATTAAAGGGAAAGCTCTGTGGTCTGGGACAATCTACATACCTCTCTGATTCAGAAATTACCATAAAATCAAGCACTTGGAAACTACTGGCCAACAGCTCAACAGCTGTCATCAGGAATAACTCCACTGAAGTCAGAAAAAACAATGCTGATGTTTACCAACAGAGAGTTCAAATTGCAAGCCTAGGGAGAGTACACATGCTGGGCTCCTGACACCATCGCAACAGACTTGTCACCTCCACAAAAACTACTCTAAGACCAGAGATTGTCCTATTTGTTGTGCGTTTAACGTGTGAGGCAAAAGGCTCTCTAGGGGTTCATGAAAGCCAAGTGCCAATTGTAGCTTCCAGCCCTTCTGAACCTTTGAGATGCCATGAGTGCCAGAAAAAAGATTTTCCCAATGTGTTTGCTTTAAGAAGTGCTGTGAAGATGGAAAGGAAAAGAAGAGGGCAGGGGGATGGAATGGTTTGGGGTGTCATAAATGATAGCTGAATGTTTCCTAACATGCAGCTTAAGGAATTAATTTATCCCAGCCTGTTGTCTGACTTACCAAAAGGCAAATGGGATATTAATTGATAATATCTATCACTGCTGGTAAAAAGAATGGAGTCATTGCAGGAAACAGATATACAAGAAAAAATTTGTACCTTTTTATTAGGAAACATGAGAACTTTCCAGAGGTCCTTTACAACATCTAAGTTCTAACAACTCTTTGATGGCCCCTGGAGTTAAGGTGAATTAACAAAAAGGAAAGAAAAAACAGAAAACCACACAGAAAACTTTTTTATCCCTTTAATATGTGTGGAAAAAACCCAAAAAAAAAAAAACCAAAACAAAAGCAAACCACAAAAAAAAATTGCAGAAAGATTTCTTCAGCTAGAAAGTGGAAGTAAGCGTTAAAACAGGGTATTTCCTTTTACTTCATCCCTCTGATTGTATGGTGGAATTTAGTTAAATTTACTAAATCATATTGTCTTCCCCTCAAGAGTCAGAAGCCTTGTGCACATTACCTAGCATTTTGGATGTTCAGATGTGAGGACATACTCTGCGAGGGTAGTGAGGCACTGTTACAGGTTGCTCAGGGAAGCTGTGAATGCCCCATCCCTGGAAGTGTTCAGTCAGGTTTGATGGGGTTTTGAGCAGTCTTGTCTAGTGGAAGGTGTATCTGCTGTTCTATGGTTATATGAAATGTGTTTGAAAGGAAAGGTAATTTATTTGACATTAATTTTCTTTCTTTTTTTTTTTTTAATGGAGATACCATGTGCTTTTCTCCGGCAAACAAACTGATCTGTACATGTATTTGTATAACCACAACATTTTATTAAGAAAAAGAAAATATATCTATTCAACACCTAGTTCAAAAAGAAATTATGTAAAGATGTGGCTAAATATTCCAGTTATGAATCATATATCACTGCTTCAACTGTTCCACAATTATGAGAAGTACTGGCCTGGTAAACCAACACAACCACTGTTTCTCAAAAACCGAAGAGACTTCTAGCTGCAGAATGGCCACTGGAGCTCTTTGGTGGCAGAAAAATAGCTGAAGTTAAAAATAACCTAAAAACATTTTTTAAACAATACACTGATTTAAATGAATGCTGCATTCACCCTTTATTCAAAGTCTAGGGAGTCTGAGAAAAAGCCTCAAGCCATCGCTTGTTGACACACACGGATAGCTTTGCAGAGAATTTACATGGAATTCAAACTATTCAAAAAATAACTGATTCAAAAATTATAGTTAACGCATTAGGATAAGATTAGGAGATAGTCAACAAGAATGAGAATGAGAATATAGTAAGTCCAGCACATTTTGCCCGCTTTTATTAGCAACCTCTAGGACTCTATTTTTGGACTAGTTTGGTTTTTTGACTAAAAAAATTAAATGAAAGCTTTGAGGACCAATGTCATGAATTGTCTTATGGGGTATTTCAACCTGAATGTTCTAGAATGTCTTGTTAACTCTTACTAGAGAGTTCTTCTAGTTTTGTTCTACCCAAAGTGAATTATTTTACACCCCTACTAAGCAGGAATAATTTTGAGTAAAAGCATCAGGATTTTGTATATTCTTATGCATTGAGGCTCTCTTACTATTTTAAATTGCATCAGCTTCTTGATGTCCTTTTCTGCAATTTTGGTGATATGATTTTTATATTGTATAAGCCAAGGGTGTACTGAGAGTCTAGCTACTGTATTAGTATCTTAATTGGGATAGATAGTAGATTTGGAGTTCCTATTTCTTTTCACACCTTCTTCAACCTGACTGGACATATTGGAAGTCTGGGTTAACTCCTGGTACTCAGTGCTAGCCTTCTCATGGTGTGCCAGGACTGTAAGATGAACAGGAACATCCAGAATACTAATTTAGAAACTTGGGAGAGAACAAGCACATTTTGTTCTAAATGTACCATACGAGCTAGGAGAGGTATTCTTTCTTTCATAGGTACATCTGAGATTTAGGGTTCCCATTTAAGTGGAATAGTGTCTTCACGTGTTGTTGTCAGAGTCCAGCAGAAGAAAGAGTAGCCATATGGATATTCTTCAACATGTAGCAGAGGTTAATGGCAGCATGGCATTGGATGTGATGGATATCACAGGATATCCTCAGATAGCTTCCAAGCCAGCAACACATACAATCCTAAAAATCCCTGTACACATCTAAATAAGATTTTAAGCAGTACATATGCATTCATTTATTCAGATTGTCTAAATTAATGGGTTTTCTGGAGTGTAATGTGCAGTTTAGATGTCTGTATTCAAAAGTCTGACCCCATGTCTATAAAATCTAATGCATTTTCCTTTGTACTCTACAAATGCCAAGTGTTACAATTTGATTTCATTTCATGAATGCTTTCACAAACACAAACTTCATCACTAATCCTTTGTTAGTGTGTTCTGGTAAAATTGTATTACTGTCTTTGAACTTAGGATGCCCTGAATTTCTGTACTCAGAGTGAACAGATAACATGAGTAACTTTATCTCACCTTAGCCGAGGTAGGATTTCTGAAAAAGGAACTGTGTACTGCTTTGGGGCCACATTTGGGAATACCATTTTTCTTATTTTCTTCTTTTTTTTTTTTTCTTTTTAAAAGGCATTTCATGAGCCTCTCCTTAGGCAGCTGAAAAGCTGTACTCAGTCAGCACTGTTGTGGAACCTGAGCATGCAGGTATCAAAGTGCCAGCTGTATGACTCACAGGAGTTGTTTTCAGCTTTGGTAGCTAATATGGGAAGGTTGGACAACTGCTTAATAATAATCCTAACCACCAGAAAGGAATTACAGCTGTGGAGACAGAGGTTCGTCTGATCAGTGTTACATAATGTGAAGTGACGCAGGATGCTTGGATCAGAAATAATATTTGTAGCTGGCTGTCAAAATCCTCTACCAGTCCCACACTGAAAATTTGCTTTCTTCTATGCATGCCTTCACAAACACTCCTCACTTCAAGAGTTTTTCCAAATGTGCAACATCCTTTTTCCAATCAGTAATAAGGGGTCAAAGTCACACTTAATCCTCAAAAAGGTTTCCTATAACCTCGAATAGCAATATGTGAAAACAGGCTTCTTAATGATGGGAGAGGGATTTTCAGAAAATTTAATTAATACACTTAGTACTTTTATTTCTGTTGTGTCACTAATATTAGCTGTTCTCTGTACCAGAGACCTAGGAGACAAAAATATCTCAAACTGCCAGTTGTTCTTATAACTGGCTTCACCTCTCCCCCAGGAAATCATAAAACCTATTGATTCCCAGAATCTGAGAGGTACAGAAAAAGGATTGCTTTATAATGGAGCCATTTCTTTTACTTGTCTCTAGATATTCAATGCTGGCTCAAAATGAAGCCATAACACAGGGCAAGGCAGATCTCTTGCTTAAAGTGCTATACACTCTCTCATGCTGTAGCTCAACCAGACCACAGAATATTCAGCCATGCTCTGACCTTTTGAAGGAAACATGTCTAAGGGGGGGTTATATTCATCCCTGCATTGTTATGGATTAACTGGAAGATGGGCTGGGTTTCTTTTGTGTAATGCATTGTTATCTCAAAGCAACAGCAGGAAAAATGGGTTGTATCCTGGAAGTGTCAAGTTCACTGCTTAGCGCAGGTCATGTACTTGCTGATTCTCTAGCTCTGACTCCCTCTGACACAAGCTCCTCTTGCACCAAGAGACATAGCCAGGAAAACTCCATGCTCTTTGGTGAGAGATGCCCTAAGGATAGCTAATGCTGCTTGACCTTGGAGGTAAATACGAAGTTGGCTGCTATATCCTGTTACATCCTAATCTCGCACAATAGGTCCTGTACAGGTGACACGTGTTGCAGCTGTCCCATCCCTGGCAGGTTGGATGGGGCTCTGAGCAATCTGGTCTACTAGAAGTTGTCCCTTCTCAAGGCAGAGGGGTTGAAACTAAATGGTCTTTAGGGTGCCTTCCAACCTAAACTTTTCTATGATTCTGTGATTTGTGGAAAACATTTTTGTTCTATGTTACCCATCACACTGCAAAGAAGTATTTGTGCTGCATTGCCCTTTGCTCAACTAGGATGACCTTCATTTGGATCACGTTATAGTCATTGTGGGAGAAAGGAGAAGAGACAGGTTAGCCTTTAGAAAATGCTTTAGGAACCTTTGTCTGGGTGCTGTATGAAGTATCTTTTGAGTTTTGGCATGCCCCTGTCACTTTTATTTATAGCCTCCTATCTCTTGGTTCCATTCTATGTGAGACAGAAGGGGTTTTCTGTGACAAATTAAAGAACAAGCAAAGTTAAAGTGCCAAACATCATAGAAATTGCACTAGGCTGTAGAAGAAAATGTAACAGACACCTAATTTTTTTTTAAATTTTTCTGAAATGGATTCTTATTCATATAGGTGGGTTTGCTAGGCATGAACTGTATAACTAATAGATTTCTTTTAGCTTAGCCTATAGAAATAACATGTTTGTGTGGATTTCTTGGAGTTTTTCTTCTCTTTGGTATTGATGTCATCTGTATTTTTTGTTAGGCATGAGGTGTTCAGACCTTTCAGATCTACTTCCCAAACCAGTGTTTTCTGGATGTTGTTCCTCTTTCTTTTGATTGGCATTTTAAAAAATATGTACTTTTTAAGAGTAACTATTTTTACTATTGTTTTTATTATTGTTATTTCTCAGTTACATAGAAAATTGAGTTGTCTAGGTAGATATGTAGTAGCTACTGGTATATTTTTGTATTTTATTTAAAAGGTATGTTACCTACTCAGACCTTACCTCCTCAGACTTACTATCTTACCTCCTCAGACTGCTTTATGTATTTAGAGATTAGAGGGAGGGAGCTCATCTCTAATATCACTGCTGGTCCTTGCTCTTGCTGTTCAGTCTTGTCTCATGACTTATACATGAGCTACTCATTCACCTACATGCTCACAGATCAGAACAAAAATTCCAAAGTGTCAAAATGTCATTGAAGAAAGAACAGAGAAACCTGTCAGGCACTCCAAGACATTGATGACAGCTGTGACTTACAGCCTCTGGTGTTCTGACACAAAGGTGTAAAATAAAGATCCTGTGGATTATGGATCTTATGTTGCCATAAATTCAGTGGACCTTTCCCCCCCAAACCTTGCATAAATATAATGAGGCAAAATGACTGTTAAAAGGTTGCGACCGAGAATGGAGATGATCTATTTGCTTTACATTCACTTTTGCAGAGGAATAATTTTTCAGTTGGACTTACACTAAGTGGCTTTTTCTGACACAAATTTCTGGTGTCACAAGACAATATTAGCTATTTTCTAGGGTAGGCACAAACATGTACATGTCATTATTTCCCACTGAGGAGTTCAACTGAGCACTCTTTCCAAGTTGCACTTGCATCAGGGCACAATTATTGCTGGCAAATGCTCACACACCCTTTTCTTTACACTTCATTTGTTGCTTAATCCATCTAATCTAATGGCCAGCCATGGAAAAGGCATTACTTTCTGCAATGCAAAGATCTTTCTTTAACCTTTTTGTCATAGTGACAATGTCCTATCCTAAATATCTCTACAGGGAATATATTTACAGTGACTTTTTTGCATGCTATTCTCCCCACCACCCCTCCATATAATTGTAAGAAAATGTAATAGCCAGGCGTTAAAGTCAGTTAGTCTCTCAAGCTTTGTCCTTATATTCAGGAGGTGGGACAGAAATAGAGATACAATCAAAGATGATGGCTTTGTATTGCTGAGGTAAAATGTATTTCCACGAAAAAGAAAGTACTTTGTTTTGAGGATAGGCATGAGCACTATCTTATTTTTGCTATCTTATGCCATTAATTTCCAATCTCTCCAGAATATCATTGGTTATTCAGTTCCTCACTCAATTTAAATTATGTGTAATTCATTTAACCTAACGTCAGGATCAGAATTCTGCTGTCTATATGCAGACTTCTTGTACCATTTGAGATATCCTGACATATCTGAGATATCCTCATGGGCATCACAGATGTAATATTGAAAATGTATATCCCATTGGAGCAGCAGCAGAAAGACATGAGGACACAGTTCACAGAGATATTAACTCTGATGTGTGAGAACAAACCTGAATCCCACCCTGAACGTTATATGAGGTCAATCCTATCATCAGAAGAGCTAAAATGGTAGCTTTTACCCAATTATGCCTCACAAACATCCTGTAATGCTAAATGGAGTTCATAAAATGATGGAGATAAATTCACATTTGTGGTGTGAATTTTGACATCCTTTGACGTAATTTATTTTCATGAGTATGACTTTTGCACACTTGCTACACACTGGAAAAAGATAAAACAAAACAAACCACTCCATTAAGGACAGACTTTAGGTAAAGAACAAGGTACCTGTTGCTGTAAGCTTCACAATAACTGGCAAAATGTATTTTCTTCAGTGGAACTGCGAGTATCTGGTTGGCTCACAAGACCACTTCTAGCAGTGCCATCTAGGGGCTGCAGCCACAGCAGTGCTCTCATGAAGAGAGATTGCCAAACCCGTTTTTCTGTCTCACTAGCATGGCTAAATAGTTCAATAAGATTAATTTTGAATTTTAATAGTTCTTTGTTCCGCGAGCTTCAGTGAAGCTTTTTTTTTTTTTTAATCTGAAATATAGAGACGTGACAAAAAAGAAAGTGGTTTTGACTTGATTTTTAAATGAAATGTCTTGGTGAAATGCTGGCTTTGCTGAAAGCAATGCAAAAGCTTTCATTGATGTCTATGAGCTGAAATTTCACTTGATTACTTTTTCTATTTAAATACATCCCTCTTTTAATGAAATACATTTACATCTATAACATTTGAGACAGACAATTCTAAAGCTTAATCTTTCTGTAGAATCTTTAAACTTGAGTTGAAAAGTTGAAAGCAAATCAGAAGTAATAACTAGACATTTATGCTTTCCACTCAAGAGACTGTGCAGAAATGCATTGCTCTTTTTTCTGTTTTCCTTCCCTTTCCAACACACAAAACATTTCATCCATCAGTAACTACTGCTTCAAAGCCTCAAAGGCTCCAAAAATCTTGGATTATCTCTGCAGTCTATAATAAGAAAGAAAATATTTGAGGTATGACCTTCTTCTTCTTAAATTTCCTAGTAAAAGCACAAGATAATCATATCAGTAGAATTAAAGTGATAGAATTAATAGCATCAGAAGAATTATCAGCAGATATTATGGACCAGCTTCAAACAATCACCTCCTAGTTTTGTTTTTCCCTCCTACCTTTTCTACTTTAAAAGTTTTTGGGTACCAGAATGTGGATGATAATGTGCTCATTGCCAATTACTAAGTCTCCCATGGATTTATAGAATAAATTACAAAATTATGTGGATAACTGAGATACTGCAAAACATCAAAACACTGTGAAGAAAATGCATGTTTGCTTTAATATTGATATTAGCTTCCGTTATGTTACATCATGAATGGAGGTAGTACAAAGTTTTTTAAAAAAACATTAACTGAGGAACAGAATAGGTGTGGAGGAACAGAAAAGGAGGGTCCTCTGCAGATTTTTGAGATTGCTGCTCAGCTGGTGTGCTCCCAGATTTATCCTCAGTTGCCAGCAGCTCAGTCCTACACAACACCCACCAAAAGCTGAGTATCACCACTCTGTGCTTGACACAGTGACTGTTAGAATTCATTGGCATGAGACTTGGCTGAGGAATACCCAGTTTAGCAGCTGCATGATAATTAAATTTCTACCCTGATGATTTATCTGAAAATACCTGTTCAGCTAGGAATCCTAATGCAAAACTTTCCTATCCTTGCTGGCCCACCAAAGTGGGTTTTCTTGTTGAAGACAAAGTGCAGGTGATGAAGGAAGAATCTCTGATTTTGAGCTTCCTAAGTGATTTTATTTTGGTTCAAACTAGACACCACTTTTGACCAGTTGTTTTGCTATTAAATTCATAGGTGCTTTCTTGGGAAACCAGATATGCTACTCAACTACTAGGCAGCTAAATTGCAAATCAGGCCGTGGCTTCTGCAGGCTTCCCACCAAGAACATTTGAGGACACTAACACTTGTAAGGTGGGATTTGGAGCACCTCCCACTGCCTGAAATGGGATGAATTTCCCAGTTTTGGAAAAATGGATCTGAGAATACTTGAATGTGCCATACTGTCCCAAAGCTTTTGATTACCAAATCTGTCTTTCTACAACCTCCCACCACAGTTTACTGTTGTGAAACCCAAGCTCATGGAGATGAGCATACAAGTTGTGGGAACTAATCATGGAAGGCATGTTACTGCCCTGGAATTTCCGCCCACTACACTTGGTGAGGGGATGATCCTCACCATGGTGCCCTGGAGGTGCAGAAACAGTCACAACTGTGTCCTGCATGTAAAGGGACAAAGCAAGTCAACAAATTTTACTCTGTGAAAAATTGTAGGAGCTCAGTCTTGCTTGGTCTCAATGTATTGTCAATCCCCTTATGAGGATTTTGATTTGGTCCCCTGCTGTTAATTTTCACTCATCATAAATACCATGGTGACTCCTTTCAATACTAATGCAATTCTGCTGTGCTTGGGGTTTTTTTTCCCCAGGAAAACTGCATAGCTGAATTTGAATATAAAAATAAGGAGATAATCATAGAATCACAAAATGTTTTGGGTTGGAAAAGACCTTAAAGGTCATCTATTTCTAAGCCCCATTGCATGGGCAGGGACCCCTTCCACTAGACCAAGTTGCTCGGGGCCCCATCCAGCTTGGCCTTGAGTATTTCCAGACATGGGTCAGCCATAACATTTCTGGGCAACCTGTGCCAGTGTCTCACCACCCTCACAGTAAAGAATTTCTTCCTAATATCTAACCTAAACCTTGCCCCTGACAGTTTGAAGCCAGTTACTCTTTGTTCTGTCACCCCATGCCTTTGTCAAAACTCTCCCTCCAGCTCTCTTAGAGGCAGGGACAAGGAAAGGGGTCCCTTCCAGATCAGAAAATGTCAGGTGGTGTCATGGGTTCACATGGGAATCATTCACCTCTTTCTGGTACCCTCTGTCATTAGCTTTGTTGCTGTTACTGTTTGTTGACTTTTTTTCCTACAGTTCTCCCCTCCAGCCCTTTGCAGGGGGGGATGTTGGAGGGAGAAACGTGAATGAGTGAGTGGCACATGGTTTGGAGTGCTTCAGAGAGAACATTAAATTGAGAAATACCATTCCTAAATGACAACAGCCTGTGGGAAAACTATGTGATTTCTTTTACTTTTCCCCTCAGGGAAATTGAGGAAGCTTAAAATTCTTTTTCCTTCAGCATTAGACTAAAACACAGTTGTCTGTGAAAGCACACCCACCAGGGCAAGAAATAATATCATGAATACATTTCATGTTGCAGATGAGTGTTTATGGAAATATCTTCACAATATTTCTTTCTATCTTCAGAAGTACTGCTTTTTATGGATAATAAAATTTATTAGTAGAAAATATTAAAAAAGTATAGCCACAAAGAGCACTATTATTTTGTGTGGTTTGGCTTCTTAACAGCTTGACTTTAGCTTTGTATCAGCTTCCTGATTATTATTTTTCTATCACTGGTGATAAAACTAAAGGAGATGAAATAACTCTTTAACTGAACTCATGCTTTTGCTGAACACATTTCTTTGTAAGATTTAAACCACCATAGAAGTAGAAGGTATTTTTAATATTACAACGTGCTTAAATGTCTGTTGCTGTGCACAGCCTACTTAGGCAGGATACCTCTGTCTAAATTCAGCCGAGACCACATCCTGATTTTGAAAGAGATGATATTTTCCTGGTCACTTTAATTAAATTGGGATTTCGATCTACACACAGATTCCATTGTTTGGATCAATTTTAATCTATCAGTTTTTCTTCTTGGACCCATCTAGTTAAATTTTTTTGTAGAAAAATCTGATTTTGAATAGAAATTCCTTGGCTTCAAAGCAGGGGGAGCATCCATGAATCCATTCAAAGGACTCCATGTCATAATGTCAGTGTTTACGTGATTTAATGGTCATGATAATGTTGCAGGGATCCTCAGATAGTGGGGGAGCCATAAGAAGATTCAAGTTTGCTGAGCTGCCATGGGGCTTTATGCCTGACTCATTTGATAGAAAGAATCAAATCATCGAACCATGTCACAGAATCATAGAATGGTTTGGGTTTGAAGGGACCTTAAAGACCATCTAGTTTCAACTCTTCTGCCGTGGGCAGGGACACCTTCCACAGGTTGCTCAAAGTCCCATCCAACCTGGCCTTCAACACTTCCAGGGATGGAGAAGCTACAACTTCTTTGAGCAACCTGTACTGGTGCCCATCCACATGCCATTCGTGAAAGAAGTCAAGGAGAGCCCTAGTATTCTCTTCATCATCTTTAAAGCATGTTAAATGATGTCAGCATGAGCACCCAAGTGTAAAAGTGAAGCAAGGAAAGGGTTTTCCTCTTTAAATCATCCAAATCAGAGGTTTTTACTGCAGTAAAACTGTAATTAAAGTCCAGTGAAAATTTACAGAGAATTCAGAAAATTGAATTGACAAGGGTTTCTGGAAACAGGGGTACAGCATCTCCCTATTACCTCAGAAAGAAAGAGAAATGCCTTCAAAAGGAGCAGAAAACAAAACCTCTGTGGATGAGGGGCTCAGAAAACTGAGTGGTAAATACAGATATAAGCAATGCTTCAACAATTTATATTTTCCATGTGAAAGAGAATTTCCATCTTTGGTGTACAAATTCTCCTTGATCTGCTTTGCTACACATCTACAAATCAGAGCTGAAGGTCATTAAAGAGTTATAGGGCAGAACTTTTCTCTTGTGTTAATCACTTACAACCCTAATTTCACACTACACTGGTCCTTTGTACTTGGGCTCACAGGGCCCACTACAACCTCCCTCCAAAAATCCTACCACAAAACCTGCTTCCTCACTGTGAATTCAAACAAGGAGTATCTAAGACATTCTTGACAGAGAAGGGAGGCATAAACAACTATGGAAAAAGAATTTCTGGGTAAGCTGGATGTGGATTAACATCTGGTGCCTTTCAGCAAGCCCCAAGGCATCTCTGAGTGGTGCACAGCTGTCAGTAATTCTGACCCTAAAGGTATATGGAAATTAGGAGAATAACAATAATTTTAGAAGTTAAATGGGGAAGGATCTTCTCAGACTAGTAAGGGCTAGTAAAATCCAGTAGCTAGCAGCTATAAGCATTTATTTCTGAGAGGGAACTGCATCAGGTTGGGAAGATTTAGATGAGCTTGACTCAATATTCAGTGTTTCAGTGTTCAAAATTCACCTTTCTGTGGCTTTACAAGGAGTCTCATTGTAACCTCACAGATCTATGCCCATTCAATCTTCCATTAATGTTCAGTCTTCAGAGTGAATTCCAGAGTACAGCAGCTTCTCTTTAATTAATATTAACATGTATGAATTAGGTATCTATAATAAGGTGCATATAACTACGTCTAGTTATATATCATTCAATATATATCTATTCATTCTGAAGGAAAGAAAAGATTTAGTATCCAATCATTACTTTTACAGATAGAATAAAATATTTTTCCAGGTCTTTAATACCACTCTTTAAAGATTATCAAATATCATGTCCTTTTTTTTTGCTTTTTCAAGGTTTTGTTTGTTTGTTTGTTTTTTCTATATTCAGTGTGTTTACTTTCTTTCATAAATTTTATTTGACAGACATCCTAATATTTTCTCCATGGTATCTCCATGAAACACTGATCAATTTGTAACTTTGTAGATTTTTAAATACTCCCATAACTTTCCTTTTAGTTCAGGAAAATACAGAAATATAAGCTAAAATCCATCCCTAAGATGCAAGAAAATTTTTAATTGCTTTATTTGCACTGCTGATTCAAGGCCTGACTATCATTGGGAAGAAATATTAGAGGAAATGCTTTGGATAAAGCTATACATAAATGGGACATTTCACAAATAAATATTTTTAGCGCTCTCATATTTTCACTTTCTTCTCTCTAAGCTTCTTATTGAGCATTAAATTCTTTCAAGCTCTATAAAACCCTGGAAATCAATGTAATATTACAGGTAGTGTGAACCAGAGTATTCTGTGCAGATGTTAATTATTCTTTTTATTAGAGTTTGGATTTAGAAATTAAAACCCATGGTGATTTACGCTTCCTTGTAATTAGATGTAATAATTGGAATTTCTTTCATAGTGAGCTGTGCCTTTGCTTTGAAGGAAGAGCAGTATTTTATACCTAGTGATACTTGATATTTATAAATTTTCCAACATTTCCTTGTGGGTCTCTCTACTGAAGCTTCCCAACATGATCACTTAGTTGTTATTATGGCAATGCCCATCACTTTTTACAGGTCAAGGAGTTTTGCATTAATTTCTTACTTTCGTAAGAAATTTTCTTTCCATTTCTTTAACTGTAGTTTCCTGATGGCTCAAAAGTAACTTTGTGCCACGGGGTGATATTTCTGAAGAAGGTACAGCACAAACCAAACAGAGCCATGGCAATTTGCCCCAGCAAATCTGACTTTTCAGAAGAGTGAGGTCTAACAACACAAACAGCTCTCCTGTCACATTCTTCCAAACCTGTTTTTTTAGTACTTTTGGTTGTTTATTTCTTAGGCTCAAGTGGCAGCTCTCTGGGTCATCACTTAATATGAGATTGTATAAAGAGAATGGGCAAAATAATTAACTATTTTGTCAATATGTTAATATGCAGCTCAGAAGTAAAATTGGGTATCAACACCTGCCTAACATGCACCTTTTACTAATAATCCCTTCATGCTGACAGCTGGAATTTCCTGGTTTTGAGGACAATCATCCTCCTTCCCATGGGGAATAACTAATTAAAAGTGTCTATTCAATCACTCCTCATCATCCAAGGATTCTCTAGTGATGAGGGTCATCTGCACAGGGCCAGCATTCAAGTGTATTCCATTAAGCCAAAGAAAAAAATATGAACCAAAATCAAATCTATTTTATAGAAGTGTCTCTGAGATGTACTCATTGCCCTGATTTTGGATCTTCCATACTTTAAGATATTAATATCCAACACATTGTTCTCATTATTTAAGACAACAAGACTTAAGTCAAATTCCAATCTGCATTCAGGTTTTGATCAACTAGCCCTAAAAATCTGAAGTGACGGATAAAACATCTATTTTATATTCTATGTTTATTGTGCAGATCACCTGATTTTTCAAAATAGCATCAATGGGTGAATTATAATGGTTTCACACGTGGTTTCAATATTCTTCTGCCTTTGCTTCTCTTTTTAATATATTTTTGCAGATAATGCCTCATTTTCATGATAGTAGCGAATTACTGAAACATATAAAACCCCTACAAGTTATTTTTTATATTGAGTTTTTAACCTTTGATCCAGTATTCCAAATTTTCTAGAAGAAGAAAGCACAAGTGGAGGGAACAGAGCTTTCATAGTAATACAAATCAAAGCATTGAACAATAAACCAAGAACTCCATAGCTGAACAGACAGCAGAGCATGACAAAACTAGGAGACAGCTGACAGAGAAGCAAAACTGAGCACTGTAAGGTATAGTTCCACAGCTTTTTTATCTGCATTATTCCAAAGTTTAAATATCTACTCTGGGGTGAAATTCAGTTGAATTTTAAAGCCTAGAAGGAATACAAATCATTTTTGCTGTTATTCAGGTGTTCCACTAGAGTTTCACAATAATAAGGGGCTGTCTTTTACCTAAATGGCAAAATTTCTAATGTGAAGGATGCTTGGATGTTAGTGAAAGCTGAGGCAGTGATGGCTAGAGAATCCATCTCAGCAAGCAACAGCTTACATCAATAAATATAACCCAACAAGCCAAGGCAAACAAAAGAAATATAGAGAGAGTCTGAGAGAGTGTGTTTATTCAGCTGAGAGTGGAGAATAAGAAGGAGGAGACTTTTGTCTCCAGATGCTTAACAAAGAGATGTAGAGATGAAAGAGCAAGGCTCCTCTGGGAGTTGCACAGTAAAGAGGCTGTGACAACAAGCTGCAAAAAAGATAATTTTGATTAAATATAAGGAGAAAGGGGGAAAAAAATCACAACGAGAGTGTCTGAACATAGAAACAGAAACCCAGGAGAGTGGGGTGAAGTGATTTCATATATACACTGGAATGTCTTCTAGTGAGAAGGTGGACTGGACAATCTTGGAGGTCCCTTCCAATCTGTTGTTTTATGGGCATGGGAGAGGGTCTGTATTAACAACATAACCATGTACAGGCTTGTTTCCCAGTGCCAAGTATGAGCCCTAGTTTCCTTTTACGTATATTATAGATGTAGCTTATAATTCTATCAGCTTATGATAATCATCAGTAATGCATACAGTGATATAACATACATATTTACCCTGCTTTAATATTTCTATCCAGTCCATAGCACCCATATCTAAGGAACAGGTGATTTCAATGAAATTACACTCTTCAGCCATGATGTCAAAAAATTCAAATATAATTTAAATTTTGTAGGATAGATAATAATGACAGCTCTGTTGGCCAAATGATGAATGTACTTTTTGCTCAGATATACAGAACAGTGCCTGGGATTCGTCAGTTGCTTTGTTTTGTAATAATCAGATTCTATTCTGTAGCCCCACTTCTTACTAAGATACCTTGCTCCCAGATTAATAGAAGCTGATGTTCTTGTGCATCTGCTCAGGGTCCACAGGCATAATCAGGAAACAAAAATAATTTCAATCAGAAGATAAGAAATTTTTATTCTCTGAAAGCTTCTAAATCACCCATAACTGAGGTTTCTGCTCTCAGGATCATTGCTTTTCCCCATTACATGTGCTTAAATTATTTTTTTCTGAAAGCAAATAAAAATAAAATTAAATATTTTCTGATACAAATGATAATTAGGCACTTTTCTGTTAAGATGGTCTTGTTTAAACAAAATGTACTCTTGTAATACTGCATTTCCGATTCTACAATCCTGTAATCTTCAGGCTGCTTCTCTTCTCCAAGTCATCATAATTAAAATCAAATGTTCAATTTAGCCACCAGAAGGGATGAGTTAATGTTGTAATTATTAGTTGCAAAAGATTTCTAATTAGATTTATAAAGTATTTAGTTGAGAATAGATGCAGGTAGATGCTCATAAGAGATTTTTTAAATAAATAAACACCTATCTCAAATAAAATGAGAAGGACTTGAGCTTCTAAATATGTTCAAAATGTCATTAGGAGCTTATTTATGTCTCAGGGCAATAATTAAAAATGTTCCTTTATATGAGATTCAGATTTAAATTATTATCCAAGCTTGCTGGTAACAAATATGTATTAAGAGTTTATCTTCCTCCTTTGTTACTAAAAGAATAGAAAGCATTTTATCCTGATTTTCTATTTTCAAGTAGAAAACAAAAGTTTTTTTTCAAATAATTCTCACCTAACGACCTTGTTATTAACAATGTAAAACATTTAATAGACATAGAACATAGATTTCTTTTTTCTTTTTCCTCAATAGATACTGAACACTATATTCTAAACAACATTTAATTTTTGCATTTAGCTTGCACTAGCAGTTTTTATACCTCATGAATATTGCCAGTTGCTTCTTTCTTCAGGTTTTATGAATTGATCCCAAATTTGTGTGAATTATATCATGCTCTTTTGTAAATTTCAAATCTTCATGGGGTTTTTTGTTGTTGCTTTTGATTTTGTTTTTTTAATGCAAAATTATCAACACAGTATAAAAAAGTGCCCTATAACAATATCTACATATTGGACACCTCTAAATTAGCTGTTAATAATCAGGAAAGACATGTTGGAATTGATATAGGAGTTTCTTTGAAAGACTAGTATCAGTTTTTGGTAAGAGAAATAAAACATTGAGCTATAACTAAAAAAAATAGGGTTGAGAACAAATGGTTGTCTCTATTTCATTGGATGGTTCTTTCTACAAATTTTTAATGACACAAGTACTTGTCATATTATCACAAAAAAAAATATAAGAAATAGAAGAGTACTTAGAATAATGACATGGAGAATCAGAGGAATGGAATATCTTGCCTGAAGAAACATTGTAGGGACTTTTCCCTTTGAAAAAGAGATGATGAAAGCTAGGAGCATAAATGAGGTCCACAAAACTGAAGACAATTTAGGTGTATCACTTCTCAGGATGAGTGGAGTCTACCCTTCACCCTTGAAACTACAAGGAGACAATTCCTATTAGTGGATGTTAAAACTTACATTTAACAAATATTGTATTGAAAGAAGAACAACTCTACCTACCACCTGTAATCTGCTAGAAGAACTACATAGGATTTTGATGCAAGCTAATATTTTTACTATTGATAAATAATAGACTTAAATGGCAGAACACTTTGAGTAACTGCAGATCCTTTTTTGTCTCATTATTTATCTGTTTGTCTCATAACTTCTAAAATGGCTTTCTGACAAGTACTCATTGTTTAAAGTAACTTTTTTATTTTTAAAATCTAAAGTAGAATCATGCAATGATAGAATCTTTTAGTTGGATAAGACCTTTAAGATCATCAAGTCCAACTGTTAATCCAGCACTGTCAAGTCTACCACTAAACCACATCCCTAAGTGCCACTTTTAAATACCTTCATGGACAGTAACTCTACCACTTCCTTGGGCAGTGTGGTCCAATGCTTGATAACCCTCTGAGTGAAGAAATTTTTCATCAGCCTTCTAGAAATGGAAGAGTTTGTTGTCCTGTATATGTTCAGCTAAACTCAGGTAGCAAGAAGGACACTGGATTTTTCCGGTTCTCTGTGTTTTTTCCTCCCCTTTTTTCCTACATTTTCTATAATTAGGGGCAATTTTGCTGATCCAGAAGGAAAGCTTTGAGGACTCCAATTATTTCTTCTCCAGAATGATTATGGATAGATCATGATCATTTAAATGTGGATTAATACATATATACATCGGGATCAATTAATACCTCTTTTCTTGAGTAATTCTTATTAAAGAACATAGCTCTTCACAAAGCTGGCCTAAGTCAGCCTTTTTGAGGCCAGCAGGGGATAACCAAGTAGCTTCAAAGTAACAAGAGCAGAACAGGAACAGAACTACTGTGTTTAGACAGAGTAAAACAGGTGTTCCTATTGATATTTTCTTAATACATAACAATAAAGTAATCATTTATAAAGGAGCACTCACTTGGGATGGGAAAAGCAAACCAAAAAGCTACTACTATGCCTATCTAATCTTTCAGACCTGAATATTTTTTCCAAAAGTTTTCATTTTATTTGGTGGGTAGTTTTCTACTGTGCTTTTCAGTTCTGACCCAAACCAAATAAACCGGAGAGTTTATTTCATGGTTTTTTTGTTCCAAGAGAAGCAAGAAGACTGGAATGGTGTCCACCCCATTTTTTTTTCTTCTATATTTCTGGTTTTTACAAATTAATATCTTTCTACTTGTTCTACTTTGTTGGAATAATAGTGAGAAAAAAATAAGGCTTTTGACTTCTGTAAACTATATAATATATTTCACTAATCCAGAAAATATATGAATCATCTGAAATATTTTCTTCCTGATATAAGCTTTACAAAAGAAACAAAAAATTGATAAAATTGATTCTGTACTACTTATGATAATGTTATAGTGATGTATTCTATGTTGCTCAAGATATTTAAATACACTAGAAAATAAAACACAAAAACACACCTAGATTCGCTTTGCATTATTTCAAAATATAATACTATGGACCTTCTGTAAAATCCTTAGTTGTGTTGGTCAGCTACTCTTTCCAAGAAAAGGCTCGTTCGAGCACTAATTCTGTTGTATGAGTGAGTGATCTGCAGCGTCAATGAAAGAAAGGCAAAAATGCACAGTTCATTTGTAAATATCAAGATCATATACACATCAATTTGTGCAGCCATGGGGTTTGAAAACAGTTTAATTCATTTCAATTTCCTATTAGTGAAATCAGAGGATTCATCAAAGGTAATTGCTAGATGAATATTACCTCCTTTGGACTTGAGAAAATGTATAATAAAAACAAGTTCACAACAATTTAATAAATTAAACTGATATTTGTCTGTTCATTCAGAAAAAGATTAAGTGTAGGCAGGTAAAACCTATAAACTTGTAACTTGCTTTAGGGTTTTTCAAAGATCAAATTTTGTTTCAGTGATGACTATGAAAAATAAACACGTTTGATGGGGCTGGTTTTGGCTGGAGTAGAATTAATGCTCTACACAGCAGCCGGTACAGGGCTGTGTTTGAATTTCTGCTGGAAACAGTTTTGATAACACAGGGACAGTTTAGCTATTGCTGAGCAGTCACACAGAGCCAAGGCCTTTTATGCTCCTCACCCAGCCCAGCACAGGGGGCTGGGGGCGGATACAGCCAGGACAGCTGACCCTGACTGACCCAAGGGATATCCCAAGCTATAGGGTGTCATGCTCAGCACGTAAAACTGGGGGAGAAGAAGTAAGGCAGGGACGTTCGCAGTGATGGTGTTTGTCTCCCCATGTCAATGTGATGGAAACCTACAGACCTGGGCATAGCTGAACACCTCCCTGTCCAATAGGGAATTAATTCCTTGTTTTCCTTTGCTTTACCTAATAAACTGCTCTTATCTCAGCCTGTGACTTTTCTCACTTTTATCCTTTTGATTCTCTTCTCCATCCCCATGGGACAGTGAGCGAGGAGATGGGTGGGGGTTAGTTTGCAATTGGGGTTAAACCATGATATAAAGAAAGTAAGAAAGTTGGATTTTCCATGCTCTCTGCTTCTTCATTAAGCCTCTTAGAACAGAAAAATAAAAGCAGAAACCATTAATGAAGTCATTCAAAAACCTAATGAATATTTTCTCTGCCTTAAAACCATAACTTGTGTTCTGACCAGGGCAGAGAGTTCAAGGTGTACCAAACCCTGCAGAGGGATACAGTACAGACTGCTTTCTTATAACGTGTTACATTAACTGTACAGGGGTGGCAAGGAGTGGCTGTTTCTGCAGTCTAATGCATAGATAAAAAATGTGCAGGGCTGCGAGCATAAGCATGAGCTTAAGAGCACATGCATAACACTTCAGATTCATAAGGTTTTTGAGGCATTCATGACACAGACTATTGGAAATGGAGGCTGTTGCACTGTTGTCTTCTACTAATGGATTGTTTTTTCCAAGATGAATTATGGGCTTGATGACAATTTGGCTTGACGCAATATGATTTTTTTTCCTCTTTGTTTGTGTATTTTTCTTTTAACAAAATAAACTAAACATATTTTCCAGAGCAAGTAGTGATTTATCCAGCTAAATCAGAATCTCTTTAAATTGAATTGTCATGATTCATCTCATTTCACTGCAGAAATCTCCAGTGTGAATGTCTATGTCAGAGCTAGTAATCCACATCCTATTCTCAATGGAGACAAATAGGCACTTTCAGGCTGTGATTCAGTGTATCTTAAGATAGATATCTAAAATGCATTATATCATAAAACTGACAATGCCGTGGAATAAATCCACGGCAATGCCCTAACAAGATATTTACTGTAACATGATTTTCACTTTGCCTTTTGAACCCCACATGTGAAATCACTGGGATCCAATCAGAAATTTTAATATAAGAATTCATTTCTCTTACACATTGCTTCACAGCTCTTTAAAGGAAAGGTAAGAACTAAAACTGCTGTCAAAATTTATTTTACTCATTTGACAGGTCATTAATAAGCATACTTTTCTTTTATTTCTGAAATAATTTCAATTTTAGTATTTAAAGAAACACAAGTGCCCTGATGGGAGGCACTATTTAGCCCTGTATTTGGTCCCTAGGAGGGACAACAAGGGAAGATGCCTATAGAAATCATTGAATCCTGTCACTGACTGCAAACCACCCTTTTTCATTCCCCCATCATCCAGAACAAGGGGGGTTTTTTGAGATATTAGTTGTTACATTCCTGCCTTTTGAGTTTATTTTAATGGATGTGCAGTCTATGAATTTTTTTGACTCCTTTCATACCAGTTTCTCTTGACATCAGCTTTGGGAAGTTCACTTTTCAAGAGGAGTTTCAGATTTTTTTTTTAAACTTATCTCCTGCAAGCTTTAGACAGTGTCCCATCTTTCTTATAGTAGGATTTTTGTGTTAAAATAACAAAGAAACAACCAAATAGCTCTATATTCCCCTTAACTTCTCCCTTTTGACTCTGCTAACCATTATCATATTCCTCCTCAGATTTTCCTGCCAGAGCTTCTCTCTTTCCCAGGACAGCTGCTCCATTGCCTTTACCATTGTGATTAAGTTACTCTGAAGCTTTTTTAAGCTCTACAACATCCCTCTTAAGATGAGGAGAACAGATCAACACTTCAAGTTGTGGATACATAAGGCTTTTTTACTGCACCAAATAATGATTTCTCTTTTGTTTGCAATGCCTTTCCTGGTGGTGCTTAACATGTCTTGAACATTAGGACTCATACTAAACACTGAGAGCTTCAAATAAGTGTCCCAAACCAGGACCAAAGGAAACCTGGTTTTCTATGGGCCATACAGAGAATCACCTAGCTTTGAATAGCCTCCTACATTAAAACTTAAAGGTAGATGGTGGGAAAGCTTCCTAAAATTGAAGAAAAGAATATTCCATGCCTTTTTCTGAATTTCCTGGACTCTGCACCTAAAGCTGTATAGTATTTGGAAAGATCAAGCCTAGTATTCCCGTGGATCTAAGTGAAATCTGAATAAGGAAAAGATAGTTTTATTTATATCTCATGCTTCAAAGGTAAAATTTTCCTTGTTGGGGTTAAATGGATCATAAGAGATAAATGAGTCTTTGGAGAGGTTTAAATCCCATGCAAAGAAAATAAACAATGAATCAGAAACCACAGGAGTTTGATGTGTAGGGGTTTTAGTAGGAAATATAAACCTCCCAAGAGTGTAAGAAACATGAAGATTCATTGAGCTCATAGAGAGCCTCAGTTTCCTTCAAGGGTTTTTGACTAATTATATACTACTTGGACCTTCATTCAGAAAAAGAAATTAGAAGACAGATCATGGTACTTGAAACTGATAGTAATTACAGCTACAACAGTAATGAATCAGTAATGCTTTCAATGTAGCATGAAAATTACTCATTAGGGTTTTTTTTTTGGTTTTTTAGTACATAATTTTTGTTCAAATACTTCTCTTTATTTTGATGACAGATATACTGTGTGGCAGTTCACACACACAGAGACTCACAAACACACACAGGCACTCACACAAATTGCAGTGTTTGACAAGGGACAGTCAAGTAGGGTGAAGTACTTAGTATAGAAGCAAAGAATGATAGAATGGTTTGGGTTCAAAGAGACCTTAGAAATCCTCTGGTTTCAATGCCCTGCCGTGGTCAGGGACACCTTCCACTAGATCAGGTTGCTCAAAGCCCCATCCAATCCAGCCTTGAACACTTCCAGGGATGGAGCAACTACAAGTTTTCTGAACATCTGTTCCAATGCCTCATAGTAAATCTTGCAAGTAGAGGCAAATTCTGCCAGAGAAAGCCAAAACTCTAAGGTTAGACATTGGGCCATAAGCTTATTAAGCACAGAATCCAAACTTGGTGAATGTTTTTAAACTTTTTTTTTCCTACTAAAATAATCGTCATGTATGTGAAAAAGTCCTCTATAATTGCCTTCAAGATATTTTCTAAACTCCCTCCTCTATTTACTGTCCAAATCTCCCATAACTAGCTTGAATGGAATACTTCACAAAACCATCTATTAATATATAGATTTATATATATGCTATTAATTCAGCATAGAAGCATAGAAGCCATTCCCTCCTGGAAACAGCTGCACACTGACTGCCAGATATTTGTCTTCCTTCTGCATTTGAAACAACAGCTGCAGGTTCTCACTGTAGTGAATATAAAAGGTGTAACAATGTGAGGTGATGCATCCAATGCATCACCTCATTATACATCTTATAATGCATTAAATCCATCTGAGAAAACTTGCGTAACATTGAGAGGGGGATGGGGAGGTAACATCAAAAAACACCAAAACCACCAAAAAAGCAAAACAAAGCAAAACCAAAGCAAAACCTTCATTGCAGCTACTACATTTCTCTTCCTTTAATATAAACACAGAAAAGATTCAAGAGGGCAGGCAATGTCCGTTGTAACTCTGCTTGTTCCAGTTTCTCACAAAATAGCATCCCTGAGCTAAGATACTATTCTAAAAGTCAGATCTGGAGATTATTTGTTACACAATCCTTGTAAAATCAGTGAAGAGAAACACACCCCCCTAATTTATCACATCTCAGAAATTCTACTGTGCACTAAACCAGCCTGTATGGTATGATTTGTGCTGTGCTATAGGAGTCACTTCTTTGCTCTTTGTTCATAAGGTGCTTTACATACATGATCCATTTTGCCCCCTGAAGGACCTCATTCAGCAACTGTTTTGTTATATTTGATATTTGATTTTTTTTTTTTTTGCTAATAATTCCTTCATTATTGAGATATTTCAGCTGAGGAATGGTTAATCCATCCATGAAACACTATCACTGTCTCATTATCAATGTCTCATTAGCAGATAGTTGTAGGCAGGATTTAATGGTACGTAAACATAACTAAATTGTGGAGCTAAATTATCTAATGGCTGATATTGGAAATCAAGGGAAAAAATAGAGTGAAATGCAGCAAAACAGAAAAAGAAATAGCAAAAAGGCAAGCAGCGGTATGGTTACTAAAACTCATGAAGACAGCCTAATGTCCTATTGTTTGATGATTCATTTTTAAATGATATTTTTCAGTGAAGTCAGAAGCATCTGAAGCTTTTGTATTTGTAAGAATCTGTGCTGCAGTGGATGCTCTGAAGACTAAGAAACTTGTTCTAATATCTTAGCCTCAGCTTGGCCATTTTTATGTCTCTTTTATCTTCCCTAGTTCCTGCTTCTCATCCATTCACTCAGCATTGTCTGAAAGTGGTAGAGAGTGAATGTATCAAAACTAAATGAATATTTGAATAGGAAGAATCCCCCTTTTTTTAAGGAACTATTCTTCTGTAGGGAGCTTGGTTACAAATGGTTGCATCAGCTAAAACTTCTTTTATATGATTTTCTGTAGAAAACTATTAACAGAAATTGAACCTCTGAGTGCAATTTTAAATTATAAGTCTTACTAATTTATAACTAAAATTATTTGAGGGTCCTACTTCAGTATTCCACAAATAGCTCAATAGTTATGTAAAATATTTTTGTCCCAGAGTTGTTAAAAACATTAGTATTTTATATATGGATACTTCTGAACAATTCCAAATCTTGTTAAAACAAAGGCTGTATCCTACTTACTATTAAGAATATAAGAATATTGTTAAGAATATTCTACTGAGTGAGAGCAAATATATATTGATGAGAACTCTTCTATTCATTCTAACTTTCCTTTAAATATAAAAGCTACTGCTACTGAAAAAAATACAACATCCTTCCATTATCCCAGAAAAAAACCTACACTTAATCAATTGGTAGTGTTCAATGAACTTTCTCCCATGCATCCAAGTAGTGTTTAAGAGGTTTTACTCGTTTACTGGAAGGCTGCTATCTCATGCTTTCTCTCTTGCAATGTAGGATCTGCACTCTAGCTGCTAGTAACCCGCTGGGCACCATGTAACTGTCACAGAGGAATGTCCATGTCTCAGAGTAGGATGCCATATGTATGCTGGGTTGTACTTGATCTGAACTGATGACTACAATACTTCAGAACTGGTTTGGAGTACTTCCCTCATGGCATGCTGTGGGTGACCTTGCCCCTAATGTTTCCCTAGCAAAGAAAACTAAAACAAAATATTTTTTTCACTCTTCTCGTGTTCTATTCTAAGATATTTTAATTAGTAAACTACATTAGAGATGTACTTTTTCTTTAGTATAGCACAGTTGACTTCTGCCTAATCAAGCCTCATGCTTTATGACTTGACATTTGCAGTGTGCTCTCAACTGGCAGCAAAAACATTCTATTCAACAGTTTATATGAAACATGGCAACTAGTTTATAAACTGACTAGAAATAAAACATATTTCTAAATATATTAGTTACAAAAATTGAGTGAATTAGTTATTAGTGGAAAAATATTATAAAAGAACAAGCTGAAAGTTAGAATGTGCATCATTCAGTCAAGCTATTGCATCTGGGAATAATACAAACCTTTCTGGAGATGCTCCCATTAGGGCTCTGCATCTTTGTTTGTCTCTTTAAAAAACCCAGTGCTGTGATTCCTTCAGATTTTGAAAAGGAAAATAGTTGCAATGAATATGAAAGACAATATCTGGGTTCATTTGTAAGATATGGGTAAATAGTGGGAAGATGCATACCTGACATTAATTTTTCTAGTTATAGACAACATGTTAATGTTCAAACCACCATTCTCTCATCTCTTAATCATTGTACTTTGCTCAGTTGAAGCAAAGTTAATCAGTTTCAGATCTCTTTTAGTACAGGCAGGTCTTACTTTATTCTAAGAGAATAGGGTGAACGCACTCAAAGCACAATAACTTTATCTAATAAAATCTGATAATATCTAATCTAAATCAGCCCTCCTTCATCTTAGGGCCATTATCCCTTGTCCCTAAAAAAGGTCCCTCTGCAGCCTTCTTGTAGCCCCTTTTAGGTACCAGAGGGCTACAAAAAGCTCTGCCCAAAGCCTTTTCTTCTCCAGGCTAAACAGCCAGAGCTGTCTCAGCCTGTCGATATAATACAGAAGATAATGTGGAGGTGATAATCTTTTTCTAAACCACACTGCTTAGAAGTTATGCAAAGAGCAGCAACAGAATTATTAGCGTGATGGCAATGACTTAAGAAGCAAAAATCATAGAACTAAACATCTGTGGTTTACCTTCACCCTCTACTTGTGGGCAAACATCTCAAAAGTATAAACAAGGAACAACTCACACAGACATTGTGCAAGGGTGAGAACGAGTGAAGTACAGCCCATGAAACATGGGTGAACCACAGGAAGGGCTATGATTCACTCAGTCCTGTATTTTTTCTCTTTCTTCTTATTCTTTCCGGTCTTATATTCTATCAAATATAGCTAAAATTTTATATTGATTACTCAGAGTGCTGGAGGCTGTTTCTGAGTCATTTGGTAGCTTGTTACATTGAGCTCCTTGGTTTGTTTCAGAAATGTGTTGTATAAAAATTATATTTCATTTCAGATGATAGAGTTTTTTCCCTTTATGTGTTCCTTTAGTATTACATGAAGGAGTAAACAGAAACACTCATTTGACTAGCATCAACATCTCTGATTTAATAAACCCCTGTGACATAAACTCTTACTTAACTCTGAAATTAAACAGCCCCAATTTGTTTCATCGCTCCTCCCATGGCAGTCTTTTTGTGCCCTTAATAATTTTCATTGCCCTACTACAGACATCTTCTATTTCTATTATCTCTTCCTTTGAGATGGTATAACCAGAATTGAGCACAAGATTCAAGGGAGAACATGCCATCAATTTATATAATGGCATAATAATAGTTTATGAATTTGGGACATTGCTGGACTCACTGCATATACTTACTGCAGAATTCTGATCAGTTCACTAAATTCAGGGGATGATTATTATCCTATTAAGCTTTCAGAAGAGCAGAATTGAAAGGCTAAAGGTTCCCTTATTTTTTTTTTCCTTTTCTTTTTTTTTAGCTTATACAGTACCGTGTTTTAGATCTATGCTGAAAACAGTGTTGATAACAGGGATGTTTTCTTTATTGTTGAGCAGTGCTTAGACAGCAATAAACCCTTTCCTGGTTCTCATCCCATCCCACCAGCGAGGAGACTAGGGGTGCACAAGCTGGGAGGGGACACAGCTCTGACCCCAGCTGATCAACTGTATCAGACTATATATATATTCATCCCAAACCATATCACATTCTGCTCAGCAATAAAAAATGGTGGAAGAAGAAGGAAGGAGGTGGGGGATATTGGCAGTGATGGTGCTTGTCTTCCAAAGTCATCATTGCACATGATGGGGCCCTGGTGTCCTGGAGGTGGCTGAACACCTGCCTGCCCATGGACCGTGGTGAAAGAGTTCTTCGTTTTGCTCTGCTTACACATATAGCTTTAGCTTTACCTAGGAAGCTGTCTTTATGTTCAGCCCATGAGTTTTCTCAGTTTTAACCTTATGATTCTCTCCCCCGTCCCACCGGGAGCAAGTGGCTGTCTGGGGGTCAGCTGCCCTGTGAGCTTAAACTGGGATGGGAACAATAAGTGCAATGCACTTTAGGGCAGAGATAGTGCAGAAGTAGTCTCTTATCTTACCCAGAGGATGATTGGCAAGCTCTATAAATTAGAACAGATCCTGGATATTCAGTGATGCTACTATATCTTCTCCCCTTTTTTAGCCAGTCGAGAAAAGGCAGTTTTCAGAGCATTTCATACCTTGTTGCTGTGGATGACTGCCTGTTGCAGTCTCTTTGGACTAGGTGTAATGTACACACACAACACATACTGTGATATAATGATATGATAATCATATCAAATCATCACCTTAAGACAATGATTATTCAAGAATATCTTCCAAGATAAATATGGTTTTATCTTCTTTCTGTACCTGCATACCTTGAGTTCTAGAAATTATTGACCTGATACGTCAAGCTTTCAGTGGCAGAAGACAAGCTCTTTCTTGAAGAGTGGAAAACCTAAGACACCACCCAGTTAAAGGTTTACAGATCACATAGGAGATTAATATTTTTTGAGAATCAGAATTTGGTTGTTGATTTTTTGGTTTAGTTTTTGGGAGGGTTTTTGGTGTTGTGGGTTTGAATTTTTGGGTTAGTTATTTCATTTTGGTTTGGGTTTTTCTTTGTTTTGGGGATTTTTTTTATTTGTTTGGTTGGGTTTTTTTGAGTTTTT
Organism: Ploceus nigricollis; assembly: GCA_013399945.1. Taxonomy (NCBI): domain Eukaryota; kingdom Metazoa; phylum Chordata; class Aves; order Passeriformes; family Ploceidae; genus Ploceus; species Ploceus nigricollis. The sequence goes on along the minus strand of VXBC01004202.1, from coordinate 1,158,673 downwards.
TTTTTTTTGATAGTTTTTGTTTTGTTTGTTTTTATTTTATATGGGAACATGCTGGCATTTACATATTAATACAAAAGAAAAAGACAAGCTATTTTGCCAGCCCTAGTTCTCAATAAACTTTATATTTTATTCTTTGTGTCCCATTCTGTCCCTAAATTTCTTCAAGAATATCTGTTCAAAATTATTAGATATCCTTTTTGTAACACTTGCTTACATTTTTCTGGAGAAAATAGTTATTGACAGGTGAGTATTTGCACACAGCTGCAGTGAAGATATTTCCAATTTAAAATAAATGCTCTGCTTTCCTCAAGTCAGATTATTAGGCATGAGTTTTGCTCCCTGATTTGACTAACAAACTTCTATTAATTTTTTGGATGTCATATTCATGAATTGAAATCTAAAGCGCCTTTACTTAAAAGTGCCATCATTTATTTTTCAGGCATATTGAATGTCAGGATTTAATCCTTGTGATCATTTGACGTAAAAAATTCAACAACTAAGACATCTTTAAAAACACAACTGGAAAAGAAACTTGAAAATCCTCCGCTTTCAAAAAAAAAAAAAAAAAAACCAAAAAAAAACAAGAAAGAAAATACCAGAAAGAGAATGATACTACTCACACACTCAGTTTGTTGTTTAACACTTGCAAACCATAGATATAAAAATGTGCCTATTTAGACATGATTGAATTAATGGATACTAATGCTTTTAAGGAACCGTGAGTTCCTGCATTTTCTCTTGCTTTACCTTCTGGAAAATCCTAGTTTAACCAATACACTTTTATATCCTTTTAAAAGCTTTAAAATCCCTCTGTTTTCTATCTGATACAAGGGATGGTAATCTACTCTCTTCTGCATTGAAACACTTTTTTGGCTGTCAGGTGATTTCACCTTGGAGATTTTTTGCTTCTTCTTTTCTTCTTTTTATCCCTTACATGCATATGCTTCCATCCTCCTTCACAGCTACCTCCCTTAAAACCTCTGCCACTTCTGACTACTTTTTTTCTTAAAGTTTGGGGATTTTTTTGTTAGGTATTAATCCAGCCATCCTATATTTTGTACCTGAGCAGAAATTAGCTTACAATAAAAGAGCATGTTTGGAATCAATGATCAAGTTTTTTCCATCCTAAAATACTTTGAAATGTCTTTACTTGAAGGAACCTCTTATCTTCTGGCCTTGTATTCCTCCCCACTATGATATCACAACTTCTATGTCTACATAAACTATTGCTCTATATTTCCAGCAACAATTTATAGCTCTTTCATCATGAGAAAAAAAAAGTGACCATTCTGAAAAATGATGTTACAATAAAGACAACCTCAGCATGCTTGAAGTTAGAGCTCAAGAGTACAGTCAATTTACCATTGTTAATTCCATTAAGTAGGAATCTCCTGATCCCTAGTAACATTTAGGGACTGCATTACACTTTGACTCGGGCAGCTGTGGTGCGCAACAAGCACTGTGACCCTATTAAGAGCAGTTTTCCAAAGGTGCACAGGCTTATTTTGAAGATGAAACAAGGTATATTGAAAATATGAATGCTTTCATGTGCCAGAGTGTTTTGTCTGATAGTACCTCGGAGCTGCAGTCAGAGATCAGATATCTCGTGTGCTCAGCTTTGTATAAAACATATAATGAAGAGCTATTATTCAGTTCAGAGCCAACAGAAAAAGGCAAATAGAAGCCACAAAGGCAGAGAGAAAAAGGATGACTAGAGAACAAGAAATCAGTGAGGTAATACTCATTAGCATACCTTTCTTTTGTACTCATCTTAGAAAAGGTCACATCTCCAATACTTCAGGACAAAAGTTCTAGAAACATGATCTAAAAACTATGTCTTTTCAGTTTCAATTTTTGACTGTGCGCAATAACTACTGTTACTTCATTAAAAGCAAAACTACCTATTTACAAGTGATCAAATACACACCAAGTCAATAATTTCTGGGGTGTTTATTTCATGAGACAGCACTAAACTAGAGCTGTAAATAACACACTTATTTCATAGCAATGTGCACTGAGATAATAGGAAATTTTGGTTGCTACTGGTATGAACAAGCTTTATATGTTTTTGTATTTCTATGATGCGTAAGCAAAAGGACATACTCACAATCTAAATAAACCAAAGGGGCAGGAAAGCATCTTCAGACCTACTGTTATGACATATCTCAGAGAATGAGGATCTAAATTTCAAAATGCTGTTGTAACCGTTCCTGCAGAATGCCTCCTGCCAGTGCAAGATACTGATCACAATTCTATCTCAAGTATGAGAACAGAACAGCAAATCTTGATTTAACCTATAAAAATGGCATACCTTAATACCTCAACCAAATGTGTAAATATAAATAAAATGACAGCATAATTGCAAGAGCTTCAATTATGATAATTAGACAGCAATTCATGCTTCACTGATGTTACACTTATGCTGCTTACACTGATGCTGCTCTAACTATTCCAGCATCATAGCTTGGATACCACATCATTCATTCTTCAGCAATAAGTTAACTCAAAGGTTGGGCTGCATTCAGAATTATTATTGTTACATAAATATTTTACTAGAATTATGTTCTTAGTATATATACTCTAGAAATGTTTATTTATTGCTACGTTTCCAAACTTAACAAAAGTTTTGGGAGCAAATACAGAAAATATGGAAGCTCCAGGTGAAACTCAGGCTTCTCAAATTTAAATGAAAGTATTAGCATGGTTACAATGGGGTTCTTCACCCTAGAAATAGTGATTAGAGCAGGAAATTTTGCAGGAGTAATAGCCTTTGATTAATATAAATGCTTTGAGTCTGATTCTATTTATTAGTGCAGATTCAATGTAAATAAGGTCCATCTACATGTTGACGCGGCCAAAAGATCTCTGTCACATATGGGGTTTGACTTAAGGTGATCTAGTCTTGGAATAGATCTAAAAACATTAATGATTGTACTGCTATAGTTACACCTGAACTCGTTATCTCCGCTGAAAGGTAAAGATGATTGCATTAGTTAGTTCTGTGCCACACTCTCTTGGTGTTTTGTCTTCGAGGTCTGAGTTCAAACTATAAACTCATAGAAGTATTTATCATGCTTGGAGTTATCTTAGAGGTTTTTATCAATGACTTTACCTCTGTTGCTCTATGCAGGTACTTCTAACAGTGGCTCAGCTCATTATGACTGGTATGGTCGACTCACCCTGATATGACTTATTCTGCAGGAGGTAGGAATTTTGATACTTTTTTAGTTGCAATCAGGATGTAGTAATGGTAATTCATAGCAATTTCTCCTTTACTCACATAATTCAACATAGGACTAACCCCAACAACTCAGCAGAGGAAACTCAATGGATGCACATGAAAAGCAGAACTTAAAAGAAAGAAATTACTATTGTTGTTAGGTGAAATAAAGCTATTTAGAAATTCCTAAAGGTGTTGACACACAGTCATGAATTCAAATGGAAGGCTGTCAAGCAAAAGAACAACCACAAGCTTGGTCTCTATGTAAACAGCAATTACTTGAATACAGGATTTCTGTAAAGCAATAACCCTCTGTCTTTTTCATAGTTCTTTTCCTCAGAAAGAAAATATATATACCTTCTGGAGAAATATTTTTCTTATCAAGACTTAAGGCGAGCAACTATACGTTTTAATGTGATGTTACCTGTGCAATGAACAAAGATACTCTTCACCTGACAAGACCCTTTCTAATTGTCCTTTCCTTTTCACTACTAAGACTTGTACTTTTATCACTATTTCTTGTCTGCTGTTTCAGAGCACTGTGAGACTTCTTCATTTACCTATACCTTATTAAAAGTATTTGAAAATGAAGGTAGATGGAAGACAATGCATCCAATTCTGAGACCATTTGAAATGCTGAAATCCCAGCTACGTGTGGTATTTCTCGTAAAATCAGGCAACCTTGGAAATTCAGCTGAAATACATATATTTCAAAGAATTTGATAATTTTCTCTAATATCTTGTCATTTCCCATAGAATTTCCTGCAGAATAAAAGAAACATCTGTTTCCTCTTATTCTAGACAGACAGAAAGTAGACACCAATACTGTAGCTGTAGGGTAATCCAACACTTTTTAGAGTTTTCAGAATTACCCTGGGAAGAAACAAAATAAAATAAAAAAGTCCCCCCAACACATATTTGTATAAAATTTTATTTAATAATATATATAGGTATATATGTGATGCATATACATGCAGGTACGTATATGTGTAGAATTTAGACTACATTAGTGTTCATATATACCTTCATTAACTTGCACAAAGTCTGTATTGTTCTTCTCAAAATCTAAAGAACTGGCATACTTTTAAAACTGCAGATGAAAATGCAAATTGAGCTGCACTTAACTTTTTGTAGTGCTTCATTTTGTGCAGTTCTAAGCAGTTACTGGTCAGACAACAAATGCAGTAGAACATTGTCGGCCACTTTAGTACTAAATGATTCCTGACCTCCATGCTGTGTGACTGAGCTAACAACATTTGTGGGAACTTTTTTCTTCTCCTTGGTGAGCTAGTTTAGAGGGGGAAAAAGTTCTGAGGTTTATTATCAAGTTTTCTCTGCATGCTAAGGTGAGAATCATTGCTTTTAATGGGACTATTTTGTGGCTAGGCATCAAACCTAACTTAGTTTTCTAAACTATTTTTAGCAAAAGACCTCTATTCTCTCTGATTCTATTGCCATTACCCAGAGGGGATAAGTCCTCTGAGCCAAATGTTTCCAAACCTGGTATTTACAGTGGGTAGGACTAACTAACAGACTGGTGACTTCCCTATGGCCTGGGTCTCCCTGGCAGCTGTAAACCCTCCACCCCAAACCAAGTGTGTGGCTGAAAGACAAGGAGAGACACTTTTTAGTCTGCCAGAGTGATGTTTTTATAGCCTCATGCTCAGGTTTGTGTTGCACACCTTTGATCCGTCCTGACTTGGAAATAGCTGTGCATGGGCTTATTGGACCAGTGCTGAGGAACAAGTTGAGTGCAAAAGGCAAGCCTGGCTTAGCTACCTCGAGGATGCAAGACTTAGAACCATATCTAGGTCTCTTTTTGGTAGAATTACTTACTTTACTCAAAATAATAATAATAAAAATATTGTGGGAATACAGTTTAAAATACAGTGTACAATCAAGGAGCAAACTAGGGATGCACTTTGTTTAGCATTATGGCTGTATCTGTAGTTGTATTCTATTGCAGGATGGGACAAATCATGCCTCAGATGTCCTTGTCCAGCTCTTCTGAATATAGAGAAAACCCATACAATAGTTTTAAAGAGAGTATATTTTCAGTGGCTGAAGTTCAGTGAGCTTAATCCCACCCAGTGTATTGGCATTCATAGCAGCTGTTATGAAAACCTCTCTCCAGTCAAATCTACCTGCTTGTGCAGCTCAGCTGTAATCAGTTCAGCTAGCAGCTGAGGAAGAGGCTCAGTCTCCAGGTCATTAACCTCCCAGCAGTACATCCAGGAGTGGAGATGCTGCAGAAAGTGCTTACTGGAAAGTTTACCCTTCTGCTGCAAGTAACCCCACCACTGTTTCTCATCCCTGTTACTCACACAAACCAAACATGGCTCATTTTAGTAGCCATAAATAAAGATGTATGAAGTTTTGTTCTTATTCTCTATGGTCTCCTAGTGTTCCTCATTTCTTGGAGGCTCTAACTTGTGGAATCAGTGATTTGGGTATTAGTCCATTTTCTAATCCACAACACCACATGTCCCATTAAGGGAGTAACAGGCTGTAGCCAAGAGACCATAGGAGCATCTCACTATTTCCCATTTGAAACGCTCCTTGCTTTGCCTATTGTTAATCAGCAGAAAAACTTGCTGTCTCAAAGTGAAACCCATGGTTGTAAAGTGAATCCTCAAACACTTAATGGCAATGGCAAAAGGAAAAAAGAACCCAAACATTTACGGTCATCTTCTGGGGTTTTATTTGTTTATTTATTTCTTAACAGCAGACTGTCTAGAGTAGTTTAAAATTTTAGACTGAGGAGGTAATCACATTTTAATTGAATTATTTAAAGTGTGCAATTTGTCACATCTAGTAGTAATTTTAATTACTTAATAAATTGCTTTGGTGTCATGTTTGAATCTCATTTTGAGTACTATATTTCTTAAAAATTTCTGAGTTGATTAATATTAAAATGTCAGTGTTCGAATCAAGCAATTATTTAAGTAGTTAATGAATTAATGTGAGCTTAGAAATAAGAAAAATGAATGTCAGCTAAACAGCATTAGAGTTTGACCCTGACATTCTTCCCAGTCAATATCTTAGCTGTATTCAGTGAAACCATCCCTGGAAATGAATGAGTTTGCATATTCAAGCAATGAAAGTTATGCACTCTAACTGCTTACTTACTTCTGAGTTCTGTGTCTGAGGAAACACAGAAATAAGTAGAAATATTTGGACATAATTGAAGAACTCGATCTTTCCAGGTAGCAGTGTTTGAAAAGGCACAAAGAATCCAAATTAGTTTTGCATGTATCTGTCATGGGTTGGTGCTGGCGCAATGCCCATGAATATATATTCTTCCTAAATGGCTGCTGTGAGATGTGATCAGGAACAGAGCAGAGCAGGCTCCAACTTAGGGATAGAAAGAAAAAAACTTATTAAACTACAAAAGCATAGAAAACACACACAGAAAACAGAATTAAAACCTTCCAAAAAAACATTTCTCCTCCTCCCACCCTATTTCCACCCTTTCACAATCTGACAAAACCTCGGGTTACCAATCAAGTCATCATCACTCAAAAAAACAATTCTCAATTCATCAAGGGAGAGAGGAGTCTCTCTCGCACCATAGACCCCCACAGGAAACACAGTTGAACCCTCC
>VXBC01004202.1:1084635-1147597 GCA_013399945.1 Ploceus nigricollis | reverse complement strand
TTTTTTTTTTTTTTTTTTTTTTTTTTTTTTGTTTTGTTTTGTTTTGTTTTGTTACTTCACCTGTGTATTTTTATTGTCTTTCTTCTTCTAAGTAAAATTACTACTAATACCTCACTGGTAAAAAAACTACATGCAATCAAGCATAAGCTGGTTTAAAAAATAGATTTATGCTAAAATCACATCTTTTAAAATAAGCAATTCATTGTTCTAATCAGTTTTTCTTTCAGCTTTTCTACCCTTTACCATTAAAATAAGCAGGATTATTAAAGTGCATAAGCTTAGTCATTAGCAGATTGCTAAGATGCTGCAATGATTGACATCTGTCTTTTTCTATATTAGCAGCTTAATCTGCTGGTATGGCCAATCAAAACAAAAACAGGTTGATTATTTGGTGAGTGCTTAGCTTGAACAGGTAATTTAACCTGCCTGTATAATCAGGACACTGATATACTTTTGGAGATCACTCGATGGAAGCAAACAGTTCTGAAGGCTTTCAAATTATTATGCCATTGGGTTTGAAGTAAGTATGTGAGCTGAAAGTCATGGTAAAAACCTGTCACTGTTTTGTTCCTAACCAATAACTGCAATTCATTGTGTATGTATCTACATAAAACACCTTGAAAGAGGATGTGGAGTTTAGTTTTGTTCCATAAGTTTCCCAATTGCTCTCCTTCCAAGCAAAAGGAGGGAAAAAAGGCATTTAATTGAAGTTTGGTTTGCCTTCAGAGTGATTCCTTGGAGCTACCTTATTGTGATTGTACTTTCAATTCCAACCAAAATGACCTTACATTTTGTAAACAAGGCCTTTGAAGAAGGAAAGCAATGTTTTCATGCTAGTTCACTGCCACCTGTTCTTTCATCTTTTTTTCTATTACAGAGCTTTTACAAAGGAAAAAACAACAGTAGACTATTTATAATTAACAGTACATATTGACCTGCATCTCATGGTTAAAATATTTAAATCAGCAGCATGTCAGATACAAGTGAACAATGCTACAGTAAATTAGGAGCAGCAAACCTTTTCAAAAAAGACTGCAAAACCTTTTCACAAAAGTAGCGTGATAAAAACATTTGAGCCCTGAGTGCTTCTTAAACTAAAATATATGTAACCCTCTGAAAATGCCTTTAAATGGAACTTAATTTAGTAGTAGTAGTGAAATCTCTTTCCATTAGTGTTCCATGTTTCATCTAACTGCAAATGCATAGAAAGCATTGGTTGATTAAACTTTAGGAAACTGTCAGTATACTGCTGCACTGATATAAATTGAGGTGATGAGCACAGGGCTACATGCAGGCTGCATATAATGTACACAGCTACCATTTTTTTACCTAAGCCACTGAAACTGACCTATGTGCTGATCTAAGCCACTCTCTCTCCCCAAAAGTCTTTGGCTTAACCCTCAAAAAAAAAAAAACCAAGAAATCTGAATCGTCTCCTTCACATTTGAAGAACCTGAATATACATATGTGGTAAATTGTTAGTTTATATATACTTAAACTGCATACAGTAGTTTATATACAATTTAAAACACATTAATCAGGGAAAAAAAACCAAAAAAATGCGAATATTTGATTTGATTGCTGAATAATTATTGTCAACGAGATTCCAAGAATGTCACTTTTCCATCCACAGCTAGTATTACAAGCAGATCACTAAAAAGTTCATATCAAGGTAGCATAAAAGAGATAGGTACAATCAATGATCCCTACCTAGGTAAATCCATGACCTGGGAATAGCTTTAGACTGAAAGAGAGTGGGTTTGGATATTAGTAAGAAATTCTTTATTGTGAGGGTTGTGAGGTAGCGGCGCAGGTTGCCCAGAGAAGTTGTGGATGGTGTGGTGTGGTGCCCCACCTCTGGAAGTGTTCAAGGACAGGTTGAATGGGGCTTTGAGCATGCAGGAAGGGGTCCCTGCCCATGGCAGGGGGTTTCGAACTAGATGATCTCTAAGGTCCCTTCCAAAACATTCTTTGATTCTATGATTCTGATTTAAGCATCAGGGTAAGTCCATTTAGACAAAAATTTAAAGGAAATTAAGTGAAGCCAACAGATATTAAGCTGTATTTATTATGTGAGAGTAAAATTAATGAAGGTCCAATTAATTAATCCTTGAAATGTACATGCTTGGACCCACAGATGCTTGGATCCAGTGTTTTTTAACTAGTTCTACCAAATAAACTGCCACAGTATGAAATATAAAATTGTGTGTCTTTCCCAACTAAATTCATGGAGGTAACTAAGCATTTCATGTCCAAAGATGTAATTTGTCATATTAATGAAATATTCCTTTTAAAAAATCTATATACAGCCTATTCTGCTGTTGAATGATTTATAAGGAAACAGTGCTCTTTGAAAAAGAATTCTCATTACCACTGTAAAGGAAAGGTGGTACATGATATTTCTGACCACATATCCTATTGTGATGCTAAGAGCACTTTATAGCATGATTGAAAGACTTTTACCCCTAACTACAGTTATGTGACAGTAATAAAGTATTGCCCATTTAGGATAAAAAAGTTACCTTCCTTTTCCTGCAGGTTTAGGTTTCTGGTCTATGTGTTCCACTCTTAGTCGCAGGTTCAATCTGCCTATCCTTGGACACCAATCCAAGTGCCAATGAAAGGAAAATAGAATCAAAACTTAAACTGGAAGGGTCATCTTGAAATCACCTGAACAACCTACTTCCAAAGCCAGTCAGATCAGTTCCTCTTGAATACTTGAAGATGTTCAAGAACAGGTTGATACAGTTCTGAGCAACCTGGACTAATGAAAGGTGTCCCTGCCCATGGCTGGGGTTGGAACTAGAAGACCTTTAAGATCCCTTCCAACTCAACCCAATCTATGATTTGTGTTCTGTGATTTGGAGTCTATAATTCTTTCAAAGCTGGATCTCAGTTTGAAATTAGATAGTGTAGACTTGTCCTGTGAGCGTTGAGCATCTGCAAGAATTGAGGTTTTGCAATCTGTGTAATCAATGGTGGAAGAGAGAAAGTTTCAAGACCAATATATCTTCCTCAAAATCTGAAGCACTCTTTAGAGTTGTTTGTGAACATAAAAATAAGGTATCTTTTGGATACCTTGGAAGTTGTGACTTCCAATTTTACTTTTTTACTTTCTTTCCTGTTCCAGTGTTGTTGGAAGGCTACTAGAAAAGACACCACTTGTTTAACATCTGATTCTGGTGGTATCTTATATTTGAGGTTTATCTTAGAACAGGATAGTGCTGAACAATAAAGCTTAAAGACTGCATACACCCTTCAAAGAAAAAATATGTTTTATTTGGGTCAACATTATGAAAGCTATTATCAAGCAGTGTCGTTGGATTTTTTTTTTTTTTACAGGGCCTTGTGAAGCTGCTGTATTGGTCTTGACAAAAGAATGTGATCTTGCTGGACTAGTGAAATCCCTTCATATTCCTGATATGGAAAACAAAAGCAACTTGTATAACTAGTGTATTTTTTTTCAAAGGCTTTATGGTTAGTTCAGCATTACTCTGTTGGGTTGTTGTGGGGTTTTTTTAACCCATATCATCTGAATCAACTTCCAAATGTAAACAAGAAAAGGGGTGAGGAGTATAGAAAGGAAAGAAGTGAACAAGACAAATCTGCCTACTTTGACCAGCCACTGCAGCTGTAAGGACACCTTCATGATCAGTCAAGTTCAAAGTGTCTTTTTCTTCCATATCACAAGTGTCATTTACTGAAATAATACTAACTGTGCCTTGGCTGTTATGCAAACCATCTATTTATTGCTCATCACAATTAATATAAGATGCTGCTTCTGAAAAAATTATGCATACTGTATTGCTAATTTCCAAGACAAGGTTTCAGTTCAAATTAATAACTTTCAGTTTTCTTGATCTTCAGCTGTACTGTTGCTTTTCAGTTGGTAACATTACAAATTCATTTGATTATGTGGGTCAGAACATCACCGGATGTAAATGACTGTACTACTGATGTGCTGGTGCTACTTAATGACCTACAAAATAGGAACTCACAATATGGAGTTCATGTTATTTGACACTGAGAAATAGTTTTGGGTTGTGACACCACAGTATTATATTGCAAACACTTTTAGATTAGTTTCACAACTGCCTTTAGATTTAGTACTTTGAAGGTTTTACAGATATTATTGTCTTCCTGACTATGATAGCTGTTTTGTCCATTATTTCAAAATACTAGGTTTTCAGGAAATATATAATCCTATCAGATTATTTATTTTATCTAAACCTAGGTTTAGATGTTGTCAGTACTTGAAAAGATTTTAAAAGAAAGTCTGATGACAATGATGTAGATGCTAACCTGAAGAAATATTCCTAGGCTTGTGGTAAGGTCACTGGAGATTTTCTTCATTGGAAATATAAAAAAATCTAATTAATTTATTCTTTATCAACTTAATTTTGTAAGATTTTAAGAGAAGTAGTTGTCATTTTGTTAAAGGTACATTTGATGTTAGAATAGGTGATTATTTGTGGTCTCTTGATTCAGGATTCTCTCAGATTCTGAGTCCATTCTTCTAGATGGTCATGGATTTACTGCTCTCTTCTGTATTTTCTCACCCTGTGGGGATACAAGAATCTGCCAACTACCTACCTTACAGAAGATAGAAACTCTTCTTTTGAGCTCAAAGCTCAAGTAGGGTGGGATAAAATCATAAGGACCTCAGTGCAAATATATTTGGCACTTCCTATGTTCTCATGTGCTACACAGTCCTAAAATCCCAATTTTATGACTCAACAGTGTTCTCATGTCTACCACACGCCAGGCAGTGTGTCTCTTTGACACTGAGCTAGAAGATGAACTAGAAATCCTCACAAAGGTGAGAATGTGGTGTGGGAATCCACTTTCCACACAAACCAAACCTTCACCAGCAGATCTCAGGAAACACTTAACTCTCAGCTGAATAATCTATTGTATTGTTCTAAGGTCACTCTGTAATGTTTGCTAAGAAACAGAATAGTTTTCCTCTGTTTTAACATTATGAATATTAAAAACAAAAGATAACACAAAATATTTTCATATTTTCTGCTTGGAATGCTGAATTCAAAGAAAAGTTATAATATTAGAAAAAGTAACAACCGTTAGTGTTCAAATTGTATTAAATAAGTTTGTAACAGATTCCTTTATACAATGCAGAATATCTCCAGCAATCATATTTCAAATCAAAATTCACATATAAAGTGAAATGAAACATATTAGAATGAATTAAAAATATAAATTTCCCTACAGTTCTGAGAATGACTCTGGGGAAATTTCAAGGAATTTTCCTTCTCTCACCCTCGAGATCTTCTCTCCTGATAAAATGTCATTGAGTTTTCTGTTACCATGATAAGGCCTTGACAAGGAGTTGAGAGGTTTTCCTTCAGTTCAGCAGAGGGCTCCAGAATATACACAAGCTGGGGAGTTTCTGTCTTCATCACCTCCACAGTGCAATGGAGTGGTTAAATTCCCTGATGCAAGTTAATTGCACTTCTCTATTGCACAGAACACTTGTCTTCCCATAATTAATTATGAGTAAGAAAAAAAAATGCCCTTTTGTTGCTTTTAATGAATTAATCCTTCATGAAAATAATTTCTGTGACATAATAACAAAAGGACATTTGTTCACTGTCCTCATCACCATGCACACCATAGTACATAAATGGCCTCATGTGGGGACTCTCTTTGTCTCCTCTGTCCAAGAACTTACTTTATTGCAGACATGGGAGTATTAATACCCTCAATTGCTGTACAGGCAGATAAGACTGTCTAGATCATTATAACAAAAAAACTACAGAGGAAAGAGTCCAGTGTTTTGATAGTAATTCTCTCTCTAAAATCAAAGGAACAGTTCTATTAAATGGATTTTTCTTCAGACATAAAAAGCCCACATTGCCCTACTTAATCTAGTCATTTGAAACGCAGCTTAGATAAATCTATTTGACTAAAGGAAGAAAGTCAATCTCTGTTTGATTGCTCATCCAAGGTGTAGGAAAGGAATCCATTATGTCACAAGATTGAGTAACTCAAGATGTGCTTTGTAAGATTAATGGATGCTGTGTCAAATGTGTATTTAACTGGGTTGCACTGAAGAGCCTGAATATAGCTAGAATGTCTGGCATTTTGCTGAAGCTGACATAGGATGAAATTCTCTAATATTGTGCATAGTAGCTGCATTTCTTTAATTCTTCATGGGAGTTGACTGGATCATCAAAATTTAGTAGACAAATATTTACATTGCCAGTGAGATTCCACAAGCTTTAATATGCTTTCTATCAGGTAAAATCACAGAATCATAGAATGATTTGGTTTAAAAGGGACCTTAAAGGTCATCTATGTCCCCATGGCAGGGACACCTTCCACTAGACCAGATTACTCAGAGCCACATCCAGCTTGTCCTTTAACTCTTCCAAGGATGGGGCAGCCACAGCTTCTGTGGGTCAACCTGCGCCAGTGCCTCACCACCCTCACAGGGAAGAATTTCTTCTTAATATCTTATTTTAATCTATCTTCCTTTGATTTAAAACCATTACCCCTTGTGTTGTCACTGTACTGATTTTAATTCAAGGATGGGTGTTATGTTACCTGCAGAAGATCAAAACTTCAGGTGGATCTCCTGCTGCAGCAGCATGCAGATATTGTTTCATCACTTGATCTGGGAGTGAACACCACAACACCAGAGATGATGGGAGAATCCTTCAGTAAAATCATGTCTGTTGCTACAACAGATATAGCAGGCATTGCAAAACTTGTTTGTATTCATAGTGCTGATTTTTATGACAAGATGTTGGCTTAGGGCATTTATCTCACCCTATGACATTTTCTCCTGCATTCTTATTCATCTTCTCTTGAGAAATGTATATAATTTATTGCATTTTAATTTCCTTAGACTTAAGTTTATAAGAAAAAGTGGTATGAAGTAGCTTAAATTGTTGAAAATTTTGATGTGTATTTTGGATGAAAATTCAGAACTCATGCTACCAGTAATAATATTATATTTAAAATCATGTATAATAAGTTTACACATTTTCTCTTCATTTCTTTCATAATTTTCAGTGGCTGTCCTTTACTCTTTGAGATAATTAAATATTTTTCATAGGCACTGAGACCATTATATCCCCCTTTCACTAGTAATAAATATATTGAAGATCTAATAAACTCTTCCATGACAGGAGCCGTCCCCTATGTCTTTAGATATCTATTTCAAGGCAGCTACCCAGACTCACTCATTACTCAGTGGGAAGAAATAACACAACCTATCCCATTAGTTGAAGGCTTAGGCTAAGATGAGATGAAGCAGTTTCCCCAAGAATCATTTTTTGTATACAAACTCTGCAGGAGGGCAGGATTATAACTTATTTTAGGTTACTCACAAAATGTTAAGAAATTTAATATTTTCCATTCCACAAGTAATAACCAAAAATCTTACCCTCTTTCTGCAATAATCTTACAAACAGCTGGCAGAACACACAGGCTTCTGGTGGGAAATGCAGGGTTGGTGCTTGGAATTGGGTTTAGTTAGAAGCTTTTTAAATAATTCCAACAGCTAATCCAGAGCACATGTCTCTATATGTTGAAGTTGTCCCTCTTAATTGCAGAGGATGTTGGACTAGATGGCCTTTGAAGGTGACTTCCAACCCAAACTTTTCTGTGATTCTAACATTTCAGATTCAGAAAAACAGTACAATTATAGTTAGCTTCATTCCTGTATAATGCTTTGCATCCAGTCAATTTAATGTTTTTATTTTTCCAGCTCCTCTTTCTACATCATTTGCTGTTACTTATCCTGGTTTATATATTCATTTTATTAATTCACCAGAAATCAACTATTGTGTTCTGGAACACTCATTGTCTTATAGAAAAGTCCATCATCAACAGTTTATTTTATCTTACTGTTTACAATTTAAGGGTTATGTGTATTAGCATAGGATGGAAAGCACTGTTAAAGCATCTTCCTGCAGAGATGTGCTATTTCCTTCCACTAACTGTCGAAGAGCTGAACAAACAGCAAGTATAAATTTCACTTATATGTGGCTATTTGGGGTGGAGGTTAAGCAAGAGGAAGAGCATTATTTAAGTCACTACAAAGACCGACGACCTCAGCACTTCTGACTCCAGAAGTCCTTCCTCTGCAGGCTGCAACGACTCAGCAGATCCCTAGCACAGGGCACACAATAGTGAATTCTGAAAAAGAAGAGAGCGGCAGAGTCATCAATAAATTATGATACAACACTGTGATGGGCCTGAGGATATTAGAGGTCCTTTATAACATTAATGGTTTTATAATTCTGTGATTCCATGGAAGGCTCTGCTGTTGACCTCCAATACAGGAGAAATGCAAGCCCACAGAAGCTGTTGTGCATGTTTCCCCACCCATCCTGCTGCTGCGTATTGGTAAGGCTCCATCAGCAAAATAAACAGATGTTCCTTCCTCTACTTGGATAGAAATATTAGTACTATCTAGAAAAAATCAAGGAATTCTTAAGAAAGTCAGATATTAAAGTAAACCAAAGTAGAAATTTAAGGATGGAATGAGACATAGTACTAAAGTGCAGTTGATGTTTAGTTTAGCACAGATGTCACTACCCCTCACATCAGCTCACTGTGTACAAGCTCCACATGGTCTTGCCATCGCACATGTTGCCAGTCATGTCAAACAATTCAACAAGTAGGATGTTTGGTCTGGCAAAAGATAGGCAGAACCTACCTTTTCGTAAGGTTTTGAAGGAGGTTAAAGCTGAAAGAGAGATCAGGTTGGGGTAAAAGCTTGTTTCTTTGGATCTGAGGTTAAACCGCAAGACTAAATCCAGTGGAAAGAGAGTAAAGGAGGAAGAATATAAGCAGCAGAGGTCAAGAGATGAGCCTGGATGGAAACAAGTATCATATAGGAAAGGGCTGAAGCTGAAAAGAGTTTATATATTTTGAGCAAGATTGGAATACAAGAATGAAATATGGATAAGCATCAAGGAGAAGTTCGTAAAAATACTCTTTTTTTTACACTCAGCAAATATCTGGAAAACATTGCAAATAGTGTAACAAAGACTTTGAGAGTTCTGCATATTCTTCAGAACTGCAATGGAAAAGCATTAGCCCTTCCATAAATGCAGTAATTTTCAAAATGAGATTTTATTCTCCTCTTATAACATTGTTTTAAACAATCAAACTCATTAAATACTGCCCCACAGTAATGGAAAATGCTGTTGCATTTTAAATGAATCCTGTTGTCACACATTTTGATAGGAAGTGAGGACATAACATTTCCCTCTTTGAAGTCAGACAGATTTTTCTTTGACCATCTACTTGAATGGGAACAAGCTGAGGCACAATTATCAATATTTTTGAGTGTGGGCTCTAATTTAATCCAAACATGGTCAGCCCAGTTTGGCTGCACAGCTTGAGATGCCTTTGGCTTAATTTTCATAATCAAAGCATATTCACAGCATTCCTGTACAAAGCAAAGATGACCTCTTCCTAGCTGGGTGGTCATTTTATTAAAACATTGAGTTTATAAGTTCTTCTGAACATATTTCTGGCTGGCTGGAACTTAGAAAAAGCATCTGTTCATTGCTTATAGCTAAAAGGAATTTACTGTTAGCTTTCAAGGGAAACCTGCATGTTCTTGGATTCTTAGGATCAGAGGTTTTGTCTTTCCATTTTTATATTCCCAAAGAAAATAATGCATGTGTTCCCTGTTTTGTCAGTATAAGATTTATAATGCCTTTAACTATTAATTTCCTTGCCATAAAGTGCATAGGTTTTGTAAATTATGTGAGAGTGACAACACTGTAGTTGTCTTGGCAACCTTAACTGGTTTTCAAAACAGGGTGTTTCATGTTTGGAATAAGCATTGATTTGTACAATCTGGCAGGAAAAAAAAAGAAAATAAAAATGAAAAGAAAGAAGGAAAGAAAGAAAGAGAAAGAAACCTCTTGAGGGGAAAAACTGGCAACTGAAACGATTGCAAATCAACCTTCCGCCACTTAGTCATCTATATGATATGAATATTAAAGTGCTAAAATGTAAAGAAAAATGCATCTGAAACTGTCAATTTTTTTTTTTTGCTCTGCCTGAAATCCAGAAAAACTAGACTTTTAGCTTAGATTCAGTGTTGAACTTAATTTCGCCTTTTTCTTCCTAAGCTTGTCTTACTTGAATTTGAAAATTTGCTCATGTTTAGACTCTAATGAGATGCATACTAGGGAACCTTTTTCCTGGCTTTGATGGGGATTTTTTCCCCATTTTTAAAATTAAGCACACTTAATACCTCTGCATTGCAAAAGGGGAAGTTAAGTATGGTGAGGCACAGGATCAGACCATAAACTAAATATCTTAATTGTTAAAACATTTTCTGGGAGCTGATCGGAAAAAAGAGATGTTTTGTTAATCAATATGGATCTTTATCCTTGAGAGAAAGAAGATGAATTCTTTCTTTTGATGGGGAGGGTGCCTGTGAGAAGTTTATTTCTTTAACTAAATTTTAGATAATCCCCAAGCAAAACTTCAACAACTGGAAAAATAGTACATGTTCTGTGTTTGGCATCTTCATACCATGGTGTTTTCTGTACCTTTCTATTTTTATAGATTCTTCAGATACCAGTTATGTAATAGAAAAAAATAGCATCATGGAAATAATATCATTCCAGTAGCATGAAGGGGGCAAACATGGTGGAATTATTCCATTATCTCTTGCTTTCTGTTCAACATTAGCCAGGACCCTATAAAAATGCTCGGTGATAGAAGGTGTTTGCATTAGTCTAAAACCTGATTCTCATTTAAAGTAGATATTCAGTTATGAGGATCGAGCAACAGGAACATAGAAAGCTGTAATGCTGTTGTTTGTGGAAAAACTGAGGATGTCATCATTTACCCCTTTACTCCTCAGACTGTGTAATGATGAGCAGAAAACCGTATCAAAACTAGGTGAAGGGCTGTGATTTGTAGGGAGCTTGGACATATGAGCTGAAGTTGTATGGGATGATTCTTTCATAGGAAATGTGAGGTTGAAATCCCTATATAGAAAATATAAAGGCATAGCAAAAAGAAACAACCACAGAATTTGTACCCTATTTGGTATTCTAGCCTGTCTGTATAATTCTTTAAATTGGGCATCAAGATTCTGCTAACAAAGTTCATGGAAATGTAGAATATTCTGAGGTGGAAGAGACCTAAAAGAATCATTGAGTCCATCTCCTGGCCTTGCACTGGGCAACTCTGTCATACAATGTGCCTGAGAGCATTGTCCAAGGGCTTATTAAACTCTGCCAGGTTTGGTGCTGTGACCACTTCCCTGGAGAGCCTGTTCCAGTGCCCAGCCACCCTCTGGGTGAAGAATCTTTTCGCAATATCCAACCTAAATCCCTGTTAACACAATTTCAAGCCATTCCCTTGGGTCCTGTCACTGACTGCCACAGGGAGAGACCAGTGTCTGCCTTTCCTCTTCCCCTCCTGATGAAGATGCAGGCTGAAATGAGGTCTTCTCTTAGTCTCCTCTTCTCTAGGCTGAACAGACTAAATGATTTCAGCTCTGCCTCATAAATCTTCCCCTCCAGAGACTTCACTATGTTCTTAGCTCTCCGATGAGTGCTCTCTAGTAGCTTAATGTCTTATATTGTGATGCCCAAAACTGCACACGGTAAGAAGATATTACCTCTTACTGATAGCAAATGTGGAATTCTTCTTCCATATTAGACCCCTGTGATCCACACATCTTGATATGAAAGGGACAGAAGAGTTTGGATTTACTTTCCAAAGTAAAGAGCTAAGATACTTTTACTAAAGTGTAACATTTTTAAGTCTCCTGCCTTGGAGTAATATCTTGTGTATCATTTGTGTAAGGAGAATGTAGCTCCATCTCCTCCTAAAGTTTGTTTTGGACATAATTTATTTCTGCCAGCTTAGTTTTCTGACAGAGCTTGATGCAGAGCTTCGTGAATATCATTGCATTGTTACAATCTGAAAGAGCCCTCTCCAACATTTGACTCAGGGCATTAGGAATCCATCACTGCTACCAAGCAAGTACCAAGGGCAAATACTGATGACCAAAGAACGCAGAGAGTATTTGGCAGGTTGGTAGTCGGGCTAGAAAGTGAGGAATGGTATCAGTAAGTCATGCATGTGCATGAACTCTTCACACTTAGAAAAAAAAAGCTGAAAATTTGCCTCAACTTGGAGCAACATTGCTTAGATTCCTTATCAGGGTTGATTTTATGGTTGCTTTTCTTAAGTATCTGAAAGATTGCATCCATTTATAAGTGAGTAACCACTTGTTCTTTTCCTGTGACATTAATCTCTCTTTGCTTTTCTGCATTTAACTGCCTAAATTATGTATCTTTACACAAGTACTTCTCCAACAGGCTACTCCTGTTGGGGGTATCCTTCCATGAAATATATAGTTATATTTCCACAAAATTCCACAACAAATATTCATATGCTGTCTTCGCATTCACCCACATCAATGTAGGTACATGTGCAGAGATCCCAGAGATTGACTGTCATGTACACTAAGAGTCCTTGACACTATGAGAAAAATCTAAGTAGATCATAAAGTCATCTGGACTACTTCTCCATCCACCCTTAGTCCTACACTCTGACACCCAAGTGTATAAGCCTGGCTCTTATATTAAGAGTCTTTTGGAGCTCTTGCAGCTCTGTACCCCTCCCAGATTTTACACATACCTATAGACGATCTAAAATTAAAAAGAAAAATGTTCTGACAAGCCCGGCAGCCGTGGGTAGCTCATTACATTCTATTACTATTTGTTCCTCATTATGTTTTCTCTGTATAAAATAAAATACAGGAATACATGCATACTTCTGTACACTTTTTCTCACAAGAATGGTGTTTTCCTGCTAGCTTTCTACCAGAAAAGAAATAAAAGCTTAAGAGAAAATATGCTTAAAAGAAATAAAAGCATAAAGCCAGCATTTCTTTTTTCTGTAGCAGATTCATGTTCTTTTGATGGAAAAAAGGGAAACAAAAATATAAAAGGTCTCAGGCAATTAAGGAAATTGTAGAGCTTACTGCCTATGTCCTCAGAAACAAGGAAGCAATACAATTGTGCTTTTCAAGGCATTCCAGAACTTTTGAGTCAGCGTTACATTCTCTAATTACATGTAATAAACAGGTAATGGAATAGACCGGCATGGGGCTTGAGAGTCTGAGTCCTCGTACAGCACAGAAATGCTTTTAAAAAGACCTTTTCGAAACAGGGGCGAGACAATTAAGTGTGGCATCAGTGATGTTGCAGTTTTAGCATATGTTCAACACCACTGGTTTGAAGGAAAGAGTTAAATCACCACAGGGCCGCAATGGCTCAGATATGAGCAAACACAAATTTTTCTGCTCTATTCGTCCAATTATCTTGTAGGTAAAAGAAAAAGATTGTATAAGCTCATAACATCTGAATCTGTGTCTCTCCACTGAAGCTACTGATACAGAGTGTTACCCCCATATGAAAGGTAAGGTCTAATTTTATAGCTGCTCATGGCCCCTAAGCATGTGCATAAATGCCAAGTCCAGGTGCCAAGGCAGCAGAGTCAGACAAAGTGTTTGGCAGTTCCATTAAAGTACCTGACTGAATGCTGGGGAGATTCCTTTGGTTATACTGGGGTTTTTTTTGTGAGCTATTAAACTAATATCATTGGTGTCCCTCCATAGAGCTGTCTGTGAGGAAATGATTAATGCTGACCTGCTGGCTCTCAGTGTCTTCCCTTTGTAGCACATGGTGTTGGAAATCATTAGGGACTGAGTTGTTAAGACATGTTTTATGGAGCTAGCACAACACCTAGAGAATGTCTCTCGGCTGTGCTCCTGCTGACAGCAGTGGTGCTGCAAAATGTAGTAGGGACTCAGGATCTTCAAAGGTATAAAACTAGGTCTGCAATTTTAAAATGTTTAGTTTTGCACTAAATTACATTTTGCTTGGGTTTCTGGTTAATTGTTGAGGCTATAGTGTGTTTGACTCTCTCTTGCTTACCTTAAATTAAATATTTTACCTGGTTTTAATGGGTAAAAGTAAGAGGAAAGCAGGACTGGTTTTGTTTACTGCAAGCCTGGGAAAAAATAATAGCGTAGGAGATAAGAGGAATATAGTTTAAAGAAGTTTTGTGCCCCTCCAAGGTGTGATGGTTATGTTCCCCTAGTTAAAATAGCCTCTGGGTTCCCACAAAATTCACTTGATTGCAAAGGCTGCAGCAAGGGACTGGAGGATCAGCTTATACTGAATTTAGGTTGCATCTTTTTTGCTCCTCCACACAGGGAAACCTATTTCTCCTCTGCTCAATATCTGCTCTTGGAGAAAGGAGTAGAGGATCCATACTCATACATTTGTAGCAAATCAACTGTTTTCTAATCTGGTGGTTCACTTAAGAGACTTGGAAAGCTCATTATATTCTGAGAAAATATTCTTAAATAATTTGTAGTGCTTTGCTGGTTCATGTTGATTGCTTTGAAGCAAACACGGGGTAAATGAGCCTGTGGTCCTCCTGCTTTTTTGGAGAATATTTATTGAGCCAGAGGGGAAAAAAAAAGAGTGTAGTGTGAACTGTTAAGATGCTCATGTCAAAGGAGGGCCCTCAGTTTTTGTTCTTTCTTTCTCTCTTCATATCTCTTCCTTTGTGTATCCTGGTGCAGGTGTGGCTAGCAATTCCCAAGGGCCCGATGACTTTCTTTATGGTGTACCAATTCTGGGAGCACAGATATTTAGATGCAATTGTTAAAACATCACTTCCATATCCCTGAATCTTATGTTCATAGAGCATGAGAATGTTGATAGGATGAGCAACTTGGAACATTCCAGAGCATCTATGCAGATTAGATTAATGCTCTAGAGGACTATTGACATTTGCTTTTAACTTAAAAGCCTCTTTTTAAACTAACAACAAAGCAATAACTATGGNAAAAAACCCCAAAAAAACCCCACACCAACCAATCAAAAATCCCCAACAAAATCAAGGAAAGCTTCTGAATGATATTTGAAGCCTACTATCCAGCTAATAATATAAATCCAGGCAACATTAGGGGCTATAGTCTCCTTTCTGGCACAAAACTTGAATCTCTGTGAGAAAAGCAATACCATGAAGAAAGTGTAATCACTTGATTCACAGAGTCCATATGTCAATCTATATGTCTACTGCCTATTTCACTCTTCTGAAGTAATGAGAACAAAATAATTTATAATTCTCGTTTCTTCCTGAGGCACAACTTGCTGAGAAAAGACCATTAGCAATTTTCAAGAAAGGAAGTAATTGCATTTCTGAATGTCATCAAGTATCATCTTCAAACGAGATTTTTTAAAAGTATCATATTTTGTGTTTACAATCTCTCATTATGTATTCTATATCTCTTTCTTCTGTATTTGTTTGTCTTCTGAGTTCAGTGATAGGATCATAATTATACTTGGCAAAACAAGTAATACTCATTATGGTAATTTTTCAAAACTTATTTTGTATCTCTTTGGTTCAGATTTTAAAAACCCATCAGATGTAATTCTCTTCAAATACCATTTTTCACCATTTCTCTTCTTTTTCTCCATTACTAGGAACAATAATATAAAAATTGATTTGACATTTCTTATCAATTAATCTGTTAGCTTTTTATCTGTTCTTTAATTTCACATTTATATTTATTCATTATTTTAAAAATGTTTTGCAGTCATAAATACATTTTTCCTATGACATTGCCATGGAATGATGTAGAAACAAATTAAACAAGACAAGACTTTTCTAAAATGTGGAAGATTTATTGAAAGCTTTTCTTTTATATGCACTACAAGAAGCCTACAAGTTTCTGCACTCCTTCAAAAGAAGTTTTTCTCAGCTAAAATCAGTCAGCCTGATGAAACTTGGGTTTTCAATGACATTGTATCAAATCCTGCGAACTTTAATTGGAGCTGTTCTCCCAGGTCATTCAAGGAAGTGTTCACTAAAGGAGATTTTGTGGTACCTAGTAATAAATGAATTTACAAAGAAGTTTTTGTCTTAATGAGATCCAAGCCTCTATGCACATTTATATTTCAGAAAAGTTATAGGAACTTTGTAACTCTAGAACATTTATGTATATGTCAAATTTCTTTCGGAATAGCCAATCAGTTAAACCTCCTTTTTTTTCTTAGAAAATGCATGAAACATACCCCCTCCACAAACACACAATCACAGAGTGATTACAGAAGCTTTCTTTTCTGTAGAAATCCAGGATAAAAAACATAGTAGGAGAAGAAGTGTAAGTAGCAATTATATGTAATGAATAGAAAAGCAGAGCTTGGTAGTAGTAAGTACAACTCAACAGTTAGGAAATGCAGGTCATTGAAATCATAATCAAGAGTCAAGTATTCCTTCAGAATTTGAATTAAATTCTGAATTGTTGATTTTTATTCTAAAGCAAATTAAATGGACTTGATAAAATACCATGCTCACCAGCAGCACAACTTTTGTAGACCATAAGACTAGAGATTTAAAATTTTAATGACGCTATAGTATATTTGCAATATTTTTTGTTCTCATTATTGCCCTTTTGATGAGAAAAAATTGATATTGTTCATTTCGTTTTCGGATTTCACTAGAATTAGATGCCACAATTTAAATTCCATGTATATTTAGCAGAAGGTAATGTACAAATCTGCAAAGCAAACCTTTTCAATAAGTTGATTTCTGGGCCCTCCTTAGCCCTCCATCCTCTCTGACTTGAGAAAGAGATGTAAATGAAGAAGAAAAGGAAAAGATTGACACACAGAGCAACACAAAACTTAAACCAGTGCAGCATGGAGATATGTTATAATTTGAATGTCAAATTTGGTTGGTGAATAAAGAATGTCATGCCATTTCCTGATCCCACTACAAAATTCCATGTTTTGACAGGAGAGAATGCCTTGGACTGAATATGTGCTGGGATTTAATGCAAGATACAAAGCTTTCAACTTAGTTTCATGGTTCAAATCCAACTGGTGTTGAAGGAATGAAATTTGACTAAAATCCAGTGATTCTTTAGAGAAAAAAAAAAAAGAATTTGGCATATGCAGATCAGGCTTTAGAGGATGAGTATTCAAACTGCAATACATTTACATAATTTTCACTGATGCCCATCTCTTACTTGTGGTTTTAACAAACAAGTTTCATTAGCAACAAAAATTCTGATCCCTAATGGCAGCTGGAATGAGGTTTGAACTCAGAAAAAAACAAGATACAGCTCAAAATGATTCTGCAGGGTAAACATCTCTGAGAATATTGAAAGATCTTGAGTATTAAAAAATTGGCTGAGATGATTATGAAAGATGACTGGAATCTCAAGGTGATTTGGATCTTCCATACCTGATCTTTTGCCTAAAAATGAAAAATGGGAAATTGTGCAAAATTTCCCTCTCATGGCTTCAGATGTGTAAATTGGCAGCTTGTCTCACATGGTCTACCTCTATAGCAATTTAAAATTTAATCTCACATTTTTTCAGAGACTGGGCCTGATTGAATATCCAAATTCATAAATTTCAAGTAAGATCCTGAAATTATCATCCATAAAGCAAGTGCTATTCCCTGGAAGGTAGACATATTTCAGTGCTGTACTAGGTGGGGCTGACCCAATTGAGGATTGGGTCTCAGATTAAAGTGAAAAAGCTTTGTGACTGATTTTTATGGTTCTTGAGTTTTGTGATATTTCTCTCTTCTTTTTGTTGGAACCATGGGAGGTAGACTCTAGGTATTGATCAGCTCAAGATTAGTTTTCAAATGCATAATTAGCCTTTCTCATTACAGAAAAGGGATGGAATGGGGAGAGAATTGAAATTTGAATCTATGCCAAAAAAACACTCTTTAATTTTTCTTCACAATTTTTAAAATAATCTCCAAGGAAACAAGGATACAATGTTTGTTGTAATTTTGCATGTTTAGGAAGTAACAAAACTTGTAAAAAGATGTAAATATACAGTTTACTGATAAAATTAGTGTAATGATCATAATCGTCTGGAATTGCACACAATACTACAAGTGACAGGGTGCCATGAAGACCAGTGACTTCCCTGGGGGCTGGGATTTTGGGAAGAATGGAGCCTCACAGTCAGCACCTGTCCCACCACACTGTCCCAACACAGTCAGCAGGAGGGCAGCCACGAGCATCAGGCCCTGGGGATGGGTACAGGACAAGGACAGGGCAGGGAATCCACCTGTAGGTAGTTTATTTCTGCCTTCAAGTAATGTCTTCCCTGTTTATACCAAAGTTCATTACTTTCCTCCCTGCATTCCTGAATGTCAACACACATCTAGACTTTTAGCTATATTCAACAATTTTCCTTAAATGATTATTCAGTCCTTGCTAATATTGGCAACGTCTTCCAGTTTTTCCAGCCAAAAAGTTTGGACGACTGCTTATCTACTTCTTATCTCTAGGTCATTGGTAAATTAAGTGGAACCAGTCTCAGACTGATGACTGAAGAATACAAATAGGAGCTCTTCTCCCATCCAATTCATCTCTTTTAAAATAAGCCATTGCAGTCTTTTCATTAGCCAGCTCTTTATGAGCCTACTATTTTTATATCAATGTTTACTATTCTTTCCTTGAGCAGTAATTTCTGATGGAAAACTGCATCTAGTCTTTCGGGTGGTTTTATAGTGATTTTTTGTTTTGGATTGGTTTTTGGTTTTTTTTAGTTGGTTTTTTAATCTGCATGTACTAAATCCACTGCCTCACATAATCTAAAATATCAGTAAAAAAAGTACAGGTATTAGATTAGAGTCGCATCTTTGATAAAACCACATGGATCATTTATTAACTTGCCTTTGTCTCTGTGTCCTCAGTTATTCTTTTTTTCAAGAATGCTTATAATACATTGCAAAGCATTTAAGTCAAATTTAGAGTCCCGTAATTGCAGAAATCACCTTTATTTTCCCTTTTCATGTAGCCCATTATGTTTGCCATTCTTCAGGCAGGATATTACTCCCTGAATTTACACATTCATTAAAAATCCCTCCTACTGGTCTTCTGTTAGTTATGCATAACTATTACCACGCCATCCTCTTGTGCCTCAAATTATTTTATGCTTTAGGTTCACTCAGCTTTGTCTTTTAAGAAAATATTCTCTGAATTGTACATCCAGCACTGCACTTAGAGGGGAGGAAAACTAAGGAGGGAGCCACATTATTAAGCAGGGCAAGAGCACCTTTGCCAACACACTTGTCATGCTGGTGAGCATGGATTAAATTAGGAACAACGGAGGGAGATGATGAACAGCCAAGTTAAGAAGTGATGGGCTGCATTAGGTAGCATTGTACTGGAGTGCAGATGGCAGTTCAAAGGGGATGATCCTTCCTCTCTACTCAGCCCTGGTGAGACATATCTGGAGAAAGGCCAGCCAAGGACCTGAAGAGTGTTAAAGGACTGACTGTAGTACCTGACATACATGGAGAGGTTGAGAAGGTTGGGACTGCTCAGCAGAGAAAAAATGGCTTGAGGGGATCTTACCAATGTGTATTAACACCTAATGGAGGGAGTGACAAAGACAAAACAAGGCTTTTCTCAGTGGTGCCCAGTGCCAGGACAAGAATCAATGGGAACAAAATGAAACACAGGAAACTCTTACCAAATATAAGAAAAAGTCTTTTATTATGAAAGTAGCAAAACACTGAAAAAAAAAGTCCTTGAGAGGTTATGAATCTTTCACTCCTAGAGATATTCAAACCCTACTGCACCCAGTCCTGAGCAACCTGCTCTAGCTGGCCCTTTCTGCACTGGGTTGGGTTAGAGATAATCTTCAATCTATACTGTTCTAAAACCAAATTCAGTGATCTGTTATTAAATTGATTATATATTTGGGAAATTTTTGACAAGTTTTTTGTGCCTGAAAAGGCACAAAAGCCCTCATAAACATTTAAGGCTATAGCAAAATGTCACATAAACCACAAGACTATTTTATAAGTAAGTCACCATAAAAATAGCCACAAATTTGCAAATGTCAACTGTAATTGCTAATTTGCAAGACACATCCAATTAAACAAAATTTTAGTTTGCTCAGAAAGCACTGTAAATAGCCAATAATACTATAAATGTTATTTGAAAAGCCATCCACAATTGTAAACAAAGGTTATTGGAATAAAAAAAAACTAGTGGATATTCTTCTAACTGTTCCATTTTATTTATTTTTGTTTTATTTTATTTTATTTTTTCCATGTTTAAACATAAGGCTCCAGTGAGAAAGTGACATTTCTATAACAAGAGACAAACAGAAAAATGGCTTCTGATCTTTTCTGAGATACATCTAAGCTTGTGTAACATGGCTGTCATGCAGTGCATGACACGAGTGGTGCAAAGCTGTGAGAAAAATCTCAGTCCTGCTCCAAATGTTTCAGCCCCCTTTAAGTAAACAGCCAGAGCTCCGGTTGTTTGAATTAGCTTTGAATTAACAGCTGAGTGGTCTTTAGTTGCTGAAGCAGAAATCTCCAGACCGTAGTCAAGGCAATGCAGTTATTTGTACTGGCTTTAAAAATATCCACTCCCTGAACTTCTGTAAGGCTGTATTAAGCACTGCCTTTACCCTGTAAGATCAGCTAAATCAGGTAAGAATTTCTTTGTCTTCACATCCACAACCTCTGTCTCTGGTCCATCTTCGAGTTGAAAATCCAGTTTTGAGCAGTTGTAGCTGGATCCACAAATAAGTTTTTTGTGAAGGAGTTTTGCATATCTTACATTTCAGAAGAGTAAGTCCCTAAGCTCCCAAGAATGATGTCTGAGTTTCCCTTGAACTCAGAATCCTGTGAAGCTCACAGACATTTCTGTTTCCTATAGTCTTCTTCATGTTGATAATGTCATACCTCCTGCCTAAGTCATAGAATCATAGAATCACAAAGTGGTTTGAACTGGAAGGGACCTTAAAGATCATTTATTTCCCATGCCCCATGATCAAGGAAATCTCCTATTAGAGCAGGGTGTTCAAAGCTCTGACAACTTTGTCAAATCCTAGCAGGAGTAATTAAATATTGCCTGAGTTTCTTGCCTGGTCTATCAATAATGGCTATTGAATTAATGATATAGGGATTGTGTAAATCTTTAGGGATTCTTTACAGGTAAAAGTAATATGACCTCTTTATATAAGGTCATATTAATGTTTGAAGCCTCCTTGACATGTTTGTCTAATTTTTATTAATGAGGGGAATAATGTACTTACATTTAGTAGTGAAAAGATCCTTGTTACCTCCCTCATAGTATAACTAACCTGACATATTCAGCTCCCTTTCTGAAGAGCTCTGGCTTGCAGCACTTTCAGTAGATAAAAAACATAGTCATACCAAGGGAATATCAAAGAAATTACATTTATCACTCTGAAACACAAGGAACTCATCTATAGTTGAAAAAACAATTAATTTTTCAATAATTAATTTGTCTCTTTATTACCACTTTCTGAAAATCCTTTTTCCTAAAAGAATTATGTCCATAGTTCTAAAGCACTACAGATTTAAAGAGCCAGGGTTAGAGCCCAAAGGAAAGGTACAGAGCCTTTAGGATCTGGAGAGGTGAAAGAGACACCATTAAAATTGAAACAGAATCCAAAGTACTTTCTAGAAAAATGCTTAAGACTTTTGAAAGAAGCCTCTTTGTAACTAGGAAGACAATTTTCCAGATGCAAAAACATTGCAAAGATTTTGAATAACCTCTTCAGGTTCTTGACTCCCAGTCTTGTGCTAATTCACACTGGCTGTTTAGGGAATATCTCATCCAGGTATCTGTACCTTGCTCAAAGAGACAAAACAACACAACTATGCCGTCTGAGTTTATCTACAAAAACCTTCTGGACTTGAAAGAAATTTCAATCTCTTTAGGCATATGTGAGAAATGAAAGATCCTGGTGATCCAACATTGCTCTCAGCAATGGGAAAGCCAATTAAAATAACTGAGTTGCAGTATCTAACTCTGCCCTCAGACTTTAATGCAACACTGAGTATGTGTGTTCAGAATGGGGATGACAGTAAAATCTACAAGAGTGATATTTTTAAATCATATTTTATCTTTTTCTTTCTAGCAGCTGTGGGATATTCCTTAAACTTTTCCTTATAAGTTGTCTTTTTCACTTATGCATCATTGAACAAACATAGTTTTAGAACAATCTGGGAAAACAGAGCTAGTCTAGTTTAATATTTAGTGGATCAGAAAGAAGAGAGTGGGTTTTGTGCCCTGATGTAAGACAGGTCTGCAAGAGTAGGGTTTCTGAATTCCACCACAGAATAAAGCAATATAGACATGGTGGTAAGGAGAGTGCTCTTTCCTATGGGACTCAAAGGAAAAGGCATAATGACCATCAGCCCTTTCCAATGAAGGGAAACACTGCAAATCAAATATCCTACAAAATAAAAATAGTTCATTCTGGGAAGTACAAAAAATAGCCCTTTCAGAATTTCTTATTCTTCCCTTCATTCAATGTTTGTTTAAGTGAAGATATTTAAGGATTTCAGATCAAACTTTTGAGCTTGACTCAAACCTGAAAAACCAGTATAAAGTAAGATCCTTCTCTCTCTCAGCAAGAGAAAAAACTCTCACTAAATCTCAGAATTGTTAGAGTAATTTTGGAGGGGGTCTTTAGTGGCTGCTGCTGGTCGAGACAGGCTGTGGGGACCTCCCCAGTGTTATTCAGGGCTATAGACCTGGAGGCTATGTTCTCCCCCAGGTTTGCTTACAAGGCAGTGTCTCTGCTCAAAAAAGAACCACCTCTTCTCTCTAGGAGTCCCTTTCCAAGTATTGGAATAGGTCATATCATTCCCACCAGTTGTGTTTCATGTTTGATTTGCAGTGACTGAAGCACTAATACTGTGAACAGACCAGCAAGTATGCAAACATCTCCGAGGGTCAGCCTTTTATCCTACAAGGATTAGCAGGAGCTTTGCTTTTCCTACAGGTGACATAAGTAAAACTGTATTAGGGGATAACTCCAAAATATAACTCCAAGGAGAGCAGGAACCAGCTGAAATCCCAGTTGAGTATTTTGATAACTTGTTCTGTCTCCTTTATCTTAAATCCTGTTTAACTAGCAGCAGCTGCCCCTGACATTTCCACTAGGATGGTACAGATGGAGCAGTGACTCAGATCACTGGCTCTGCAGAGTTATGAACAGCTAAAACCGTTGCTGATGAAGATCATCAACAGGGCTGTAGGAGAGGCTCATGTGTAATTGAGGCTTGCAATATGTGGAGTTCACATTTTCCGCTTGTATTGTTTTCATGAAAGAAATTGCATCTATCTGCCTACATGTACAACTCCAAACATGAACAAATTCTTAGTCATCACATTTTGTAATCGTAACTTTCTCTGCTTTTTCTTCATTAAGAAGCAGTTAAATCAAAAAACAAAAATTGCATGAAACAAAAAGTTATTATGTTTAATGTCAGCATTTAATCTGGGACAAAAATTCCTTTATTGCTTGATGTTCTTGTAGCCTGAAAATGATTGGGGTGGGGAGAAGCGAAACAAGGTAAATCTGTTAGCTGAGCTTTCCTGTCATTTGGGTCACATCACTGCTTATCATCCTTCATTTTCCCTCAGGAAACAGAGAGTAAACAAGAAGATAGCTGCACTGAGTCTTTGTGATAAGGGTTTCAGTTGGAAAATATAATCTGTTTTGTCATTTCTTGGTCAAAAGATATTTTGAGATTGTTCATTTGTTTACAATGAGAGGTGTGTTTATTTGTTTCCTTTAACATTTTAGGTGCATAGATTTCTTGGGACTGGTACTAAGCTAGTAGATTTAAGCAAATACAGTTTCAATTCATTAAAATACCTGATAGACCCAATTCTTTATAGACTTGGATGATCTGTATAGCAAAAAAATAAGGACTTGAAATGGATTCTGCTGTTACCTGGGACAGAACACAGTTTTCTAAATTTTATTTACATGACCAGCAATAATTCCTTACCTTGATCAGACACCACGTAAACAACCATTTCACAATCTTCATTCAGAAAATAATCCTTTCTGCATGGAACTTACACACATACATTCTAGAAAATAGCTCAGAAACAAACATTGCTAGGGCATGCTTCAAATTCATGCCTTTCCTTGAATTTTTATGGGCTTGATAAAAGTCCAATAAATTTTTAGTTATGATGGATTTTGTTTCCAAATAGGACAGATAGATCTCATTTTTTATACTTAGCACACTGTATTTTAAATTAAATAGCCACTGTGGGGGGAAAGTTGACATTACATAGTTAATGAGAGTTAGAGGCTTCTGTAATGGTGACAGAAGTTACTGAATGGGACATATCTTTCGTTTTTGAAAGGAGGAAAGGTGGTCAGTTTTGCTCTATGACTTCCAGCTGCAGGATCTCACGGGCAGCAGGCTTTATTCCTTTACACATGGAATTAGGTTTTAAGATGAAGTAACTTCCTGGGAAACAATGGTGGGCATGTGAGGTTTCTGAAAGCATTGTAAAATTTGTAAGCATTTTAGGATTGGGTTTGTTCCAGCTCCAGAGTCAGGATATAACTTTAACTACCCTTAGCATATTCCTAGGTACAACTTTGCTTCTTTTCCCGCAAGAAATCCTGAGCTGGCTTTAAATCTAATTACAAGAAAGAAAGAGAGTTAGAGAATGCAACATGTAATCCATAGCCAAAATTTGAGATCCAGCCCTTGGAAAACCATGAAAACATTCCAGCAATATTGTTCCACAAATGTCTTAGTAAATCCTGCTAAGCCCAGAGAAGTTGTGGATGCCCCAAATGTTCAAGGTTTTGGGTGCCCTAAATGCCCAAGGCCAGGTCAGACAGGGGTTTTGAGCAACCAGATCTAGTGGGTGGCATTCCTTCCCATGGCAGGAGGCTTGGAACTATATGATCTTTAAGATTTCTTCTAATCCAAGCTTCTCTACGATTCTGTGCTTCTAAGCATAGCAGCAGCAGAAAAATGTAACATTGAGTCTGTTGATCAGAATCATTGCAATTTATTGCACCTGAAACACAATCATTTGTCATATCTTGAGATGGAAAATGAACAACATAACTACCATTCTTAAGATTCAGCTCAAAAAAATATTTGTTTGTTTTGCCAAATGACCTTTTAAGGAAGTCAACACAAGAGTCAGGAAGACATGCCAGAAGGCATTTGATCAGCATCATTTTCAGCATGGACATGTTAAGTTAACCTGGGAACTGGTTAATCTTACAAGCCCAGAGAAAACAAATTTTCTGCCATCTTTATTCAATTTCTTCTGAATTCGTTTTTTGCCACCAGGTGTCAGCACGAGTGCACAGACAAGACACCCCAGAGATCCCTTCGAGGTCTCCAGAGAAGCAGTCTACAATAAGGATAATGTTTCACGTCAGTTCTCATGCTCCTGAAAATATTCTCCATTTTTAGTTCCGCTATGGAAAAGAAAAAAAAAAAAAGGCAAAAAAAAAAGGCTGATATTGTTTACTTTTGACTGCATAGTCTACACCAGTTTTGTGTACTGCAGGTATACTAGAATCACCTATTCTATGTGCCCTAGTATCTCCACCCATGCTCTTCTCTGTCCAACAGTCACAAGGCTAGATTATCTCCCTTCAGACTCTAACCTGAAGATGCAGAGTCTATGAGGAACAAGGCAGGACGGAGGGATCATTTTAACTTGATGTGGATAATACAGTTGAAAGACTTCCGATCACTGATGACTATTCTGCTTTTTAAAAGTCACTGTCCATATGCCCTTTCAAGCTGTTGATGACACCTAGCAGTTACGTCCCCAAATCTCCTTTATGACAAGTGGGTTTTTGGTCCTCAATGGAAACAGCATCTTGGGATTGCCCTGCTAAAGGCAGTATCATGAGTTGGATTTCAGTTAATCTTTGTTAATATATTAAGAGAATTCCTTCTGACTTCCCTTCAAACATTTGAGCAGCAGACATTTTTATATCAGAATTTCCTTATTGCAGTTCCAGTGCCCTGATGAAAAAGAAGTGTCTTGTTTTCAGGTACTTCTTACGTGTTACTTGGTTTCCTATTCCAGGTTTTTCACGGAGGTCACTGTAGCCTTTAGTTCACTGTTATAGGGATGAACCTGAATTTAAGATTTTTGGTTCTGTTTAATGTTAAAATGTGTTTGGAGAGACCTGAATAAATAAGAAGACAAATATAACATTTCCATGACTATGACAGAACGTTCTTGCTTCTAGTGAAGAGCAGGTTTTCCTAAATGAGAGGAGCCCTTCTTGAGGCCAGGGAGATACAGACTGCAATGATCTGATTGTAAAGTCTTGTTTCAGTACTGCACCAATAAATCTTGCACAGGAAAGGAACGTGAGGACAGGAGGAGAGGTCTTATCAACTATTTGCTCCAAAGAGCTCTTCAAATCTAGCTGTAACTGGGAAGAGAGCAACATGGCTTGTATTGTAATCTCAGGTTTGTCTCCAGTGATTCTCCTAGCAGTTGTCATGACTGTTGTGTTTTTCCTGCTTGTCTTCCTGGTACACTGTATTTATCATCTTTTATAGTCTGCACCTTAGTGATTTGTACCTTGGGTTTTTTCTGCAGGGTGTTTTGACTTCTTTTATAACTTCTATTTGACTCTTTTACTTTGTTTCCTCTAGCAGTGTAAGAGATGCAACCCTAGAGCTGCAAAGTTGTACGTGACCTGCAGGGCATCTATTTTTTACATTTTGAGAGCTATGCAGAGACAGTGATAGAATTTTAAGACTTAAGGATCCAGATTTCTGGAAATGATTGGCTCTTTTTCTCAGGGTTCTTTGAAACTCTTAAGTGTTGTATGTCTCCTTTATCAAATCAACATCACTGAGCTGTCCATCTAAAAACTGTAGTATTTTTACCATTTCAAGTCCTAAAGTACACCTTTTATGTTTTAATTTCATTTATACAATGTCTACAAAAAATTCTGTATAAATCTGCTGGAAAATTAAAAGTAATAAGCGTATTTATAATGGTGAATCTCCAAAAATAGACAAACCACCCAACCCAATATTTTACTGGTACTCTGCAATCACTGGGGAACTCTCTTTCAGCCTGCTGATTTAATTTAGCATTGAATATTTGTGCATCTATCTTCCTTTGCAATACTGTAGTGAGACTTGTCTGTAAGTTAAAGGATTCTGTTTGCAGTCATGGTCCAAGATATCCCTGTGGTTTACTGACTGAAGAACACATTTTTTTCTTTCTTTTTTCTGAAGTATTTACTGAAGCTCTTGGTGGTGGGTTGAGCTGATTAATGCACAGTGTCATATCCAGCCCAGAAAGTCCTTGAAAAGGGAGGGATATTCCCTACCACTTGTTGACTGCCCATGGTTGAGTAAAATCCATGTTACTGTTGTATTTACAGTGCTGGAGCTGGAAGCATTTGTTGGTTCCGAAAGTACAGCCTGGGTGAACTATCAGACAGAGACACGTTGTATCATGTCCTTCCAGACTAGTTCCTTTTGGAAATTAACGTTGCCATGCAGGCAGACAGGGAAGTAGAATGCACAATCAGGACTGCTGGAGTGGCTTGACTGAAAATTTCCCTTCGGTTTCCATGTCATGTATCTTTATTGCACAATTTGGAGATGTTTTGCTGGAGTCAGTATTAATTATGTATTGCAGTCCTTCCTTTCCTTCTATATGGACTTTTTTTGGTAAGCGTCTTATCAACTGTACTGGAAAACATGAATGAAAAACACAGACCTTTGCTTTTAAGGATCTCCAACAAATCTAATTTTCTCTATGCTGTTCTGCTGGACATTTCTATGTTCATTCAACCAAGTGCATTCTGCCAGCTGCTGAATTTGGCATGTGAAGATCTGACCTGCTGACCCCAGAACATGCACCTCTTCAAGACACTGCCAAAGCTGGCTTTGTACCACAACCCATTGATTCTAGGATTTTCCTGGCAATGGCTCAGCCACTCATCTAAAATAGGATGTGATCCAGCACCCACAGATGTAAATTTAAAGGACTTCCATTAATTTAAGTGAATCTATCTCTTCCTTTTTGAAATTACCTTTGCCCTGAGAGTGGCACAAGCCCCTGAACAGAGGGGTGCCAAGCAGGACACCAGAGCCACCCTAGCTTTCCCCACACAAAGGAAAAATGCACTGTTATCAGGAAAAACCAAAGCAACCCAGGAATTCAAAAGCAATTTTTTTTCTACCTTTCAGTTTTAAGGAACTGTAGCACTGCAAGTTCCTATTATTGTGCTATATTGTGCCATCTCAATTTCCAACTGAATTAAGGGTTTCTCTAAATGCAAGTTACTCTCCTTTGAAGAGCGACATGTAGATTATTTGCACATTTTAATCCTGACTCACAAAGAAATTTGTACACAAATGATTCACGTATAATAATTCATATTTACTAAAAGAATTATTGCCATTCTTAGGCAAACTGAGTGAAAACAATATTTTGCTAAAACCCCTATTAAACTATCTTGCATCCCCTTCTCATTGCCACTAATTAGTTGAGTATGAATGCAAACAGAAGATTTCTCCTTTTTTCTCTAATTGAAATTTTTTTATAAGCAAAGAGAAAGTGAGAAATTAAAAGTAATATATATGCATGTACAAAAGCACTGGAAATCAGTGTCTTGCTTTAAAAAAGAAGTCCTTTTTTTCATGAAGCATTCCTAACATTGCAGCTCCAGTTTAGGAGCTCTCCATTGAGGCAGCAGTTATGAAGCGCCATCTCTCTCCTAAATAAAATAAGGGATCAAGGTCACAAATGAGGAAAGAAGAATCTGATTAACTTCAGATGCACCTTTCTGCAATTCTTTTCTCCAACTACAAAGAGAGGTCCTCTGATCAATTTTAGCTGTATCGTTTACTTACAAGTTTCCCTTTCACCTTAAATCCTTTTGGGGCTTGAAGGACTGATCTGATGGAAATAGTGTGAAGATCAGGTTTCCTCACCTCCATAGCAGTGACCCCCAACCATGGTGATCTTATAGTGCCTTATCTATAAGGTTCTAATTTCCTATAGGTCTGTGTAGCACTGAACAGGAAGTTAATCTTGAGGCTTTCTGTAGTGCATTAGGTGATGAACAGAGCTGCTCACAGGGCAGTGATGATTAGGATTCAATAAGGATTAAGAAACAACAGGGAACTATATTTCTTTACTCACCTTTTAGACTCTGCATAATGCAGCACTTAGCAAGACTCATTTCCTCTTTCCCTTTTAATTACAAACTGACCTTTTTACAACTTTCATGTACGAATGAGTGAGGTTTTAATGGGACAACACCATGTTAAAGGCTATTTCTGAAGAGTTTAATTTTGACTATTTAAATATTCTAAAGACCATCCTCTGTACAGTAATCAATACATACAGAATGACCTTTATCCATATTGTGAAATATTTTCACACTCCAAACAAGACATTAAGTTGACTTTTGGAATTTGGTCCTTACCTATATTAATTCACTAGTCATTTTAACTCCCCAACTCACCAACTTCCAACTCCCTGCCCACGCTTGGGAGGTTATAAACCGACTTTTTCCAAAACCATATCACTGCTCAGTTTGGCTCTGGTGTGAAACCAAGCATAAAATCATGTGAACTGGCCCTCCTAATTCTAACTCTTGGCCTGACAGAAGTACAGCAGTAATCTTGAGGGAGTCTGTTTCCATGAGATCTTTCATCTTAAATTTTTGATACAAGAGGTCCATGAATCCTAATGTATTCTAGGTAAGCCAAGACACTTGAGGAATATAAAGTGTTTTGCCATGTAAAGATAAATATTATCAGTGGTTTCATTCTAATGTACTAGGAAATAAGTGCTTGCATAAGGATGAAGGAATTAAGTAATCTTTACAGTAGAATGTTATCTGAAAAACTTTCTTCCATTATATCATTTAATGCTGAGTTATGGCCAATTCAGAAGTGCTAATTCAGAACCTTTGTGATAAAATTCAGATTGACAAATAATCCCTATGTATGGCACCAACAAATCAGAAATTGATTCTGTTGTTATAAATTCTGCATTTCTGCTAAAGAGTGAGCAAAAACCACATGTAAAAACAACAGACAATTTGGGCATGAATGGACTTGAATGTGCAAAATTCATGCAGCTAGTCTTCATGATAAACCTAAGCATAGGACAGAGCCACAGAAAGGGGTTTTGTTTTAAACTGGAAAAATGACTCCCAGTACATGCAGCCTGTTTTTGCAACCATGGGAATAAGCACCACAGTGACAGAAATACTGTGTCTGCTGATATTTTATGAGGGTTAGAACAACAATCCACTACCTTCTGTATGTGTTTGCCTCCTAGCAGTGGATTCCTGTTTTAATTTTAGCTTGCTTTATTGCTTGCTGGTTAGAGCATCAGGCAATACTAAAATTGTTATTAAATGCAATCTGTCTCTTTAATAACAGTTCCAAAATTAAAATCATAAAGTTGATTCATAAACCACAGAAATATATACAGTAGTTGGAGTAGCCTTCTTTCTGGGGCATTATTGAAATGTACCAATTCAATGGACTTTATAGAAATAGCTTGCAATTACTGTTGTTGATGGGAACAGGGAGCTTGTAATAACCCAGATGCATGTGTAACATGTACAGTATAAATTTGAAAAAGGCTGCCAGCACCATCACACACTGCCTCTTGCTCAGTGGGTTAAGAGGTGATAGTGTGCTTTTATTAGCCACTAGCCATTAAGGTAATATCAGAAACGGTCAGAAGAGTCATGGAATCAGGACTGAGCATCAAAGTGACCATCAGCTACTCTTCCAAAAGCTTATATCCAGATGGGCAATAGCTAAGCTGGAGTGTGCAAGGGAACTTGCATATTTATTAAAATAGATATTTTAATTATTGACAATTACTGACAATCTAGATATATGCAGAAGTATTCAAGCTTATACCTTTGTGACATGTTGCATTGCATGTGTTTGGGATGCCCAAAAGTGTCTCTGGGTTGGCTCTTTTTTCTGGATTTCCCTGTAGCATACTCAAGGAAAGTGTTGGGTAGCTGTGAAACAGACCTTGAGGAAACACATTTTGGGAGGATTCTTTTGCCTAGATTCAGCTCAGGCTGTTTATCTTTAGCCCTGCTGGTTGAGAACCAGTCATGTGGGACAAGCTTATTTCATAAACAACCCATCCTTTTTATTCTTGCTAGGAAAATATGATACCAGACCTCAAAGAAGCCAGCAGCATGCCAAGTGTGAATAGTTCTCCATCATTTGTTTGGAATTCCATAAGTTTAGAATTCCTCTGTGCCTTCCAAAATGTCCACAGACTTCCTCAGTTCTTGGTTCACAGCTCTGTTAGCAGAAGTAGCTGATACAGAGAGAAACATTGGTGTCACTGTGCATTTGTTGATGTTAGAAGACTGGCAAACATGAAACAGGATGCAAACTTCAGAAGTGCTTAGCTCTTCCCTGCATTCAAATGTGCATTTTAAAGCAGTTAATTTGAAAACCCATATGCTTAACGGATACAAATCACCCTTATTTTCCCATTTCAACCCTCACAGCCATGTATCAGCCAGCTGTTTAGGGATGCATCTGTATATTTTGGAGAGTTGGAAGAATTCTGTTATTCCATTTTGCAGGAAGGAGAGTGGAAGGAACAAGGGATTTGACCAGGATCAAATAAATTACATCTATACTAACATATTAATTGTGTCTTTGTATTCCAAAACTGCTTGCAGAGTACCTCCTGGGACCGGTCCCTGGCCTACTCTAGTTCCTGAACTGTCTAGAAACTCTGTAGGAGGGAAGTAATCATGTCAGGGAAGCTTCTAACAACTAAATAGTTAAACTGTTTGATTTTTCACAGTCATTTTCCAAACAGGCTGAAATGAGTCAGAAATATAATTTGGTTTCCTTGATTTTGGTGGTAATGAACATATTTACATCAGACACTGAAGTTATATTGACCCCGACCTCTAAATCCATAGGTGTTTCAGAGTAAATTTGCCAGCTCAGATAAGCACCTGGAAGATACCTGGTGTTCAGACTATAGATAGTTTTCAGGGTCAGGCTACATCCTAAGTCCTCCAGCAAATCCTTGCCACATTTGTAGGCCTAATGTTGTCTAACTAGAGCAAGCCTATGATGATTTGTGTCTCTGCTGCTAGTACAGATACTTTATAGTTTTCTGTTGACTAGTAAAAAGTGCTTGGGTTCACTGCCACTCTAGTGATTTTGCACATTTTAAGTATCTTTTTTACCAAATATCAAAATTTTTATCATAGTTTTCCATTCTTTCCATTTTCAGTTAATTCCCTTTTCAGGATGTTATCAAGAAAACATTGAAAATACTTAAAAAGAAGTATCCTTTGGCACACTGTGAAAGTGCAGAGGGAAAACATATAAACAAATTGTCTTTTGAATGAGTTATTTAGATAGAATCACAAAAAGCAACACAAAAACCCGGACCAGAAAACTTACAAATAGAGTCCTTAACACTTGGAAGCTCCAGACAGCATTAAATAGAAT
The DNA here is from genome assembly GCA_013399945.1 of Ploceus nigricollis. Classification (NCBI taxonomy): domain Eukaryota; kingdom Metazoa; phylum Chordata; class Aves; order Passeriformes; family Ploceidae; genus Ploceus; species Ploceus nigricollis. Next base: position 1,115,242 of record VXBC01004202.1, on the reverse strand, counting down.
GAGGATGAAGATACCAACAGGAAACCTGTCTCTTACAGAAAAATTGGGTGTTTCTTATTTAATTTTTTTTCCCCACATCAGTATTTCAAGGTTCTGGACAGCTATATATACCATTGAAAATATTTCCACAGTGCCCTCTACTCTGAAAGCAAGCAATAAAATTACTTAAGTTTAAATAGTATTCTAGTGTTAAAGACAGGACAGGCAAATATTGCAGGTGATGGTGGCTGTTTTAAGGATCATAAAGATTTGTAACCACCGTATTTCTTCTGCCATAGTGTTACCTTTTTTTTACTCTTTCTTTTTTTTTCCCTACCCCTGGAGAATGTATCTGTATTTCCTGAGATACATCCAATTAAAAGAAAAAAAATCTCATTTTGTTCTTATTTGTCTTTGCTATTTCTTTCCTGTCTCAGTGGCTTTTATTCTCCTCACATGGGATCATCTCAAATACACAGGGAGCCATTTCCAGGTTGTTTGCACGAATCCTGTTATTTAGCCATTTGTGCCTGTATCTTTTGTACATAGTGTTCTGTGTTCACACTCTCATTACAGTCATTTCTCACAATTATGTTCTTTGCTTTGGTATCAGAAGATTGTAGACTTCTCACTGCACTTGTAGTCTGCATGAGATTTCTGGGTTTGTGTGTTGCTATTTACTCTATTTTTTTCTATGACAGTCTTTGAAAGGAGAACAAGACATCTTGGATATTAACACAAAACAGAACTTGCAAAACAAAACCATCTTCCAAGGTGTGATTTGAATTTGAAGTTTTTTAAGCAACTGATCTCCCCCATCTTGCTTTAACCTTTTTTGCTGGCTAAGAAAGGCAGAACTGATATAGCCAGGTGATTTTTGTCAATAGTTTGGGAGGGTGAAGATGAGGTAAAATATAGCTCTGTTAGTTTGGGATTTTGTAGGGGGGAGTCTGTTCTTTTTTAATTGTTTCTAGTTTTGGGCTTTGGGATTTTTTTTTTTAACTTTTTAGTCAAAATTTATATTGCTTTATTTGCCTATCTATATACCAACCTATCTCCTTTCTTAGAATAAAATTACACTTCTCTTATAAGACCAAGATACACAAATACATTTCTGGCACTCTGGGCAAACAAGAGCATGAGATCAACACTCCCTTGTCATTAGTAAGATAAATTGAAATGTAATAGGACATATAATTGCCAAAAAATGAACAGGAGAAAGAAAAAACAGTCTAGCTTGTTTTACATAAATATATTTAGTAAAAAATTTATTGTGTCTCCAGCAGAACGTTATTTGCTGAGGAATGTGTTAGTGTTTGGGGATATTGAGATCACTGAATGAAGCTATGATGTCTTAGGAAAAATACATCTGATTCTTGGCAAATTTTGATGTACATAACTTAATCAATACTGTCATAGAGATTTAAGTAAGATGGACATGAGATCCTCTTGTTCTAATTCAACACTGCAAAACAAAAAGGTCAGGCATTAAACATAAATGGGCTTTTCCAGTGTCCCAAGCAACACAGACAGCTTTCATCACTTTAAAATAAATAACTTTTTAAAATCAATAAATTGAAAACATTCCAATCCTGATGAATTTAAGGAAAGTTAATGTAGTCACTTCAATGCTGTCATCCTGGGTCTACCAGCAGCCAGGAGCTGTGGCCCCACTATCTCTATTTCTCCTTGACCCTGTATTCTCCTTCATGTGCTAATTCTGTTTGGCAGTTGCACTCAGATGTTATCATTTATTACTGAAATGCTGATCATTTTTGTTTAGTGTAGTGTCTGTCTGAAGCACTAAAATAAGTAGATGGAATGAGAAGTCACAGGGGTAGCAGAAGGGAGGAAAGAGAAAAGTAGAGAAGACATGAAAAGAGTGCTGAACAAAAGCAGATAACAACAGAAAATGCTGTAGCATCGCTGGTCTCCGTTCAGCACATGAATTTCTATAATCTGTGTTCTTCAAGCGACCCGGCTGAAGAACCATGAAGGTCTTTCCCAGCACTGAGATCAGTTCTACAATTGAAAAACAGCAAAATGCCATATTTTACCTTTTCTTATTATCTTTTTATTCTCCCAAGGTTTCCATTGACATCAGAAGAGAAAAGGCAATTTGAAATCTTAACCACACAGCCAGGTCTGTTGTTATGAATTAAAAGTATGATCTAGTCTTTTCCATAGAAAGACCTGCAGCTGCCCAGTGAAGAATCAGGCTGGACTTTCTATCTGATTAACTTTTAATGCCTGTGATTAAATTAAAGATACCTATTCTGATTCATAGTTTTCTTCATAACATTTTATAATGGTTTTCAGTTTTATAAAATCCTTTCTTTTTTCTTTTTTTTCCTCAGACACATTTCAAAGCTTTCATCTCCAACTGCTATTAATATAGACATGACCGCTGCTGATCTAAGCGACAAAGGAATTTAGTAGGAAACAGTACTGAAATAAGAAGAAACGTTTGAAATACAAAAATTCAGGTTAAATTTAAAATTGCAAGAAATTTTAATAGAGATTGTTGTAATTTAAGCCCACATGGAAACCGAGAGTTTCTCTCTCACTCCCCGCAATGGGGATAGAGAGAATCAGCAAAGTAAAAGCAAGAAAACTCATGGGTTGAGCTAGAGACATGCACAAGCAAAGCTAAACAAGGGATTCATTCCCCAATTCCCACCAGAACACAGGTATTCAGCCTTCCCCACTAAAGCAGGTTTCCATCACGTGTAACGGTGATCTGGAAAGACAAACACCGTCACTTTGAACATCTACCCCTCCTTCCTGCTTCTTACCCTGACTTGATATGTTTTGCATGATGCCATATGATCTGGAATATTCCTTGGGTCAGTCAGGGTCAGCTGTCCCAGCTGTGTCCTTTCCCAACTACTTTTGCACCCACAGCCCCCTTGCTGGAGGGATGGGGCGAGCAGTAGCAAGGGCCTTGACACTGCTCACATGAACATGCTTGTGTTATCAACACTGTTTTCAACACAAATCCAAAGCACAGCCCTGAACCAGATAAGGAAAATTAACTCCATCCCAGCCAACACCCGTGCAAGACTCAATGGCTCTTGTGTAATCTGTTATTGTGAATGGTGAGGTCTGCTGGAAAAATTGTTGTTTGGACTCTATCTAGTCTGTCCAAGTGTTCTTTATTGCTACTAAATGCCGAATTTCTAAGTTGCTTTGTCCAATAACCTGTATTATACTCCGTGGTATTTTATTCTGGCGCATAAGCTGTCAGTTGTACCCATCCCCACTGCTCTCGTCAGTGTCATTACAGAGCAATCTATCAAATAACCAACAAGAAACATTTCTACTGAGACAATACATTCTGAAACAAACATCATCTTACAGAAATTGAGAAAGAAAATGCTTTCCAAATAAGATAAATAGAACTGTGAGTTAAATAGCCTCAAAAAAATACTTGATCTTGGAAATGAAAGTCCAGGAAAGCCGCAAGGGAAAGAAAAGATCGATCAATAGATGATTACAATGGCAGATATGCAGAATCAACATCTTGAAATTGATTTTGCTACTCTTGAGAATTTATGACATGATCTAAAATTGCCAACTTGGTGGAAGACAGGACTTTTTTAGTGTTGCAACATGTTTTCATCCCATAACTTTATTGCTTTGAGTGACCTGTTTTATGCAACCCAATCAGCCGAACAGAGAATTTATCATTCTTTCAATGCACTTTCAAAACACTATTTTATGATCCTAACACGATTATTGAGTTAAGAATGGCTTGTATTTCTAAATGTCCAGCTGAAAATATCTGGCACTCTAAGTAAATAGGAATTAAGGGCTCTTCAATCAGAGGAGCTTGACTTGACTGCCATTAACTGAAATTACCTTTTGTTATGTAAGACCGTGCAGTTAGCATTGGTAACAATGAGGTTCAATTGCATGAAAATAACAAATTTTCAGTACAGAAGATGATATAGTTAGTGATAACAGAATAACCTTGTATTCAAAAAACAATGCCAAGTGACCCAAGTGAAAATGAGCTCTGGCAGGTGTTTCATAAAAGAAGCTTCAGACTTGACTTTATGCAGAAAAAAAGTACGCTGGTATTATGTCTTGTTTGGCCATTGGAAGATACTTGGTCATGGTGGTTTCTTATTCTCTAATAGTCTTATATAAATAAGCAGGGTTATTCCCTGAGCAATTCACTAAGATAAGGCATCAGAATGTAAGCTGATACACACTGCATCTTCTTTGCCTCATTCATTCACCTCTGTTTCCTTTTAAATCAAAGGCAGAAAGTGAGAGAAGAAATATATATGTTATTGTCACTTACATTATAAATGAGCCTTGTACCAGGTAAATTTTAGTTCTTCACTTTGCAATGCCTACTTCTGTTAGAAGAAAACCAGACATGCTAAATACTAATTCATTCCATTAGATTACAATGACCAGGTCCAGATTAGGTTGTTAGTTGCTAAAATATGTTGAATATTTTTTCTGAATTGTAATTTAAATTTAAAAGAAACATGCTGCTTTAGTGTCATGCACCATAATATGTAGGACAAACTCAAAAATGATAAGAAAAAAATCACTAGAAATGGCTTTTTTTCAAGTGAGTTTGAGCACATATAAGGAAGGAACCAGTCTTTAGCACTACGTCTGGCAATATATTTTGTAATTAACTGAAAAAATTTGTTTTCTAGGGGAAAAGAAAGAGTGGGACAAAAAATATCCTAATATAAATACAAAAATACAATTTCTTAAGGCAAATATTTATGATTTGCTTATTCCAGTCAAAAGCTGTGAAAATCCACCAACTTATTTACTTTATTTATGGGAGCAATCTTATAAAGATGACTAGTTTTCTCAACAAAAGTAAGCTGTTCCAGTCTCTTGCAGCTTCTGAACCATGAAAATACCTGGTGACTACAATTATTTTTGTAGCTTCCAGGCACAAAGAACTGTACACTTTGTTTAGTGTATGTCACATGATAGATTCTCCTTTTTTTCTGTCTTTGAACCATGTTGGGAAAGCAGCTTGATGACAATCAGTGTGGGAACTTCTCTGGGTCATTTGTTCTCTTTCTAAACAAAGCTTCAGAAGTGTTTAAGAATATCTCAACAAAATATATTGAGTCATGTCAAAAAACATACTCAAAATTTTTGAAATGCCTACTCAGCATTTTGCAAATTCATACCTCCTGGTATCGTGGAATGGATTAGGATTCAACATCAGAAATTGCTTCTGTTTTGAAACTGCTTCCCAGATATATTCACTTTTGTCCATCCTCAGGAAGTTCTGATTGCTACCTCTACCAAGACAGTCTAAAGTACCCTGCTAATGGCATTGGCCCTCAGCAACGGGAGGCCACCAGACCCCATATCATAGTCAGCAGTGGGCACATAGTTAATTCCTTTTCCCTTTGTTCCTGAAATTCCTACAAAGCCCTGCTTGTTGCCCTGAAAATCCCTCACCATATTTTCCTAACCCCACCCATCCACACTTGATCAGACTATTTGTCCTGAGTGACTTGTCTCTGGTTATTTCTATTGAATGCTTCTAATGTTTGACTTTAATATTTTATCCCTGGGGCACTACTGCACTGTTGGACCCAGCCTTGGACAGCAGAGGGTCTGTCTTGGGGCCACCTGGCACTGACTACATTAAACACAGGGGAAGTTTCTGGCAGCTTCTCACACCATCCATTCTTTTTAGTCCCCCTCCTACCAAAACTTTGCTGCACTAATCCAATACACATGGTTTCAGCACAAATTCAAAACAAGTCCTAATGTTAATCAGTAGTACATTAACTAGTGCTTATACACTTTCCTTTGGCCCTATTTTAGAAGAAGCTATCCATCTGTTCTGCTGTCTTGACTTTAACTGCCTGTGATTTTGTCCCATGAAGCAGAAACCTGTGTTGTTTAAGGCCATTAGCCAGAAATATTGTGCAATCACTCTGTTAGCAAATAATTTTAAATCTAATTTAAACAAAAGAGTGATCATATATGTGTTGTATTAACAAGGAATAATTACTTTCCACAAATATATTTACTCTAAAGAACTAATGACATAAATTCATTTGAATTTGCATTTCAGAAAATGAAGCCCACTAGAAAGAAAATAAAGTAACATAAGCAGTAGTGCCAGGTTTGTATTTTCAATTAATTTAGGAAAAAAAAATTCTGGAGTCCTGCTTTCATAAAGTACTGATCTGGGATATATGCAGTAATATTTTAGACCTCTGCAATGTGGCCACCTTCGGCTCCATGTACAAAGTGGAGGGAAAGAGGCATTTCCTCCATGTAGTCCATTTGATCACTTTTAGGCACCCTAAAACCTCTGCATCTCTTCCCCAGCTGTACAGAACACCTCTGTCACCTCTTAACCTTATAGATCTGCACACCAGGTATGAAGAATTAGTACTCAGGTAGTGAACTACCAATAAATACATCTGCAGCGCCCTACAAGAACACCTTTCTACATGTCTCAAGCTTACCAGGGGCAATTCTTATGCTTCCAATAAAGGCACTATCCCAATATACTACCCCTGCTGACACAACCAGCCCTTGGGTAGAAGAATCTCAGCTGAAACACCACAAGATACTTATTCAGTGCTGTGGCTTTATGCTTACTGTGACTCTGACTTGTATCAAAATGAGGGAAAGAGCTGGCAGAGAAATCCCAATTCTACACTTAGTTTTGTAGAGTACACTCACCACTGTGAGGAGGGGTCTTAGCCTGCTGAGCCAGAGGGGCATTCTGGGGAAAATGAACAGCTGATCATAGTCTTTCTGCCTGTCTGCAAGTCAGGAGGGGTCGTGAGCCCTCTGAGCTATCAGACAACCTTCAGCTGTCATTTCCACAGAAATACTTCACACCAATGTTCACTTGTAACACCCCAAGAGCAGCAGTGATGTTTCAAAGAGAATCTGTAAGCTTAGACCCTGCTGCAGCTGATGTTAACCCAGACTACTCTGGGTCAAGGTTAATCCAGCCACTAAGCCTCTTTGACTGCTGTGTGATATAGCAGTATCTATAGGCAGTTGATTTCTCTGGTGTCACGGCAATGTACACATCTGCTTCCTTTTGCAGCATTAGAACTTCCTTTATTTCTTTTGCCAAAGTGTGTTCTGACTTGTCAGAAGATGCTTTGATTTAGAATCACCTTCCTGCTGCTGCCTGGGTAAATATATTGGGTGAATATATTCTTGATATATTCTCATTGGGATTCCTAGTGTGTAAGGAAGGAAAGGGACAGGAAAATAGGAATGGTCCATGCTATGTCCAGGATAGTCCAAAAGTATTAGGGGTTATGGTTATTATGTGATGCTACCGCTCACCTGAATATGACCTGGAGTGTTATTTTTTGTAACTAAGGAGAAAGAAAGAAAGAAAGAAAGAAAGAAAGAAAGAAAGAAAGAAAGAAAGAAAGAAAGAAAGAAAGAAAGAAAGAAAGAAAGAAAGAGAAAGAAAGAAAGAAAGAAAAAGAAAAAGAAAGAAAGAGAAAGACTATATGCAGTTTCTCTAAGTGACTAATTCTTTTGTATACTTTTGTATTTCTCCAGTCATGGCTGTTCTAAAACTAACTGCACAGTCTTTCATATTTCCTTAATTTGTCTTTAGAGTCCTTGCAATTGTAGATAAAAAGAATATTTTTGTCTTTATTTATTTTTCATGCTATTGGATCATGTAGTCTCTGTCTTCTCATAATTTAGATAGGTATTTTCTTATTTTAAATGAATCTACTTTAGATTTGTGAAGTAATTGGTACTTATTTTTCATTCATAAACCCAAATATATTTTATTTAGATGTTTGAGGAGTTTTATTCCATGAATGTACAAATAAAATTGTTTTAAGGAATCTAATAAGATTTTTGGAAAGTGAAGAAAATATTCCCCAAATACCTGTAAACCAAACTTGTAAATAATTTTGCAGTGCAGATACCAATGGCGGTCTTCATTATATTTCCTGGAGATTATTACATCTGTGGTAATCCCATTAGGTTGTATTTATCATGTCTGGAGAAAACGGGACTCTTTAGGGGAATTTTTCTGACCTATTGTAAATATGCATATATGATGATTAGATGAATCACACTGTAAAACTTTCTGCATTAGTCATCAACTCATTACATAAGATAATTCCACCTTATTTCTGTGGATTTGTAAACTCTATTTTACTTTATCCTCTTGTCCAGGTTCAATTATAACTTACAATTTTAGCACAAGGATTATTTACCTCTCTATGAAGATTTCTTCTTTCTCTGTGTCTTCTTCATTAATCCAGCTCGCAGGAACAGACACCTGTCTTGCCAGGCACAGCATGAATATCTCTAGACTTCTCTGCAACTAAATTCTCAGATTGGGTGCTAGAACTAAAGAATATTTTCCCTTGTTTCTTTTAGTGTAGTGGTACTCAGAGCCAGCTGAGACAGAACTCAGATGTCTTACATTGGAAACATTCAGGATTTAAACTCCTTCCTTCTTGTTTTAAATTATTTTAGTATATGCAGTATCAAAGTTTTATATAGGAAATTTAGAATACTATTCTTTCTTTCAGGCTTGCCAAAAAAGCTTAAACATAAAACAGGTGGTCAGAGGGATAAGTTCATGTTTAATCAGGACAAGTTCATGTTGTAATGGCATATCCCTGAAAATGTTCGAGGCAAGGTTGGATGGGACCCCAAGCTACTTGGTCTAGAGGGTGTCATCCCTGCCCATTGCAGGGGGGTGGAACTAAATGATCTTTAATGTCCCTTCCAACCCAAACCCTCCTATGATTCTGTTCTGTGAGTATTTTTATGCTGTCTTTCCTTATTATTTTTTTCCCTTCTGTTTTTCTCTATTGGCATTGACAATTGGAACAGACATTTACCTGTCTGCCTTACAATCAGATCCTGTGTCTGATGCTGAGATGTCTTGACAGTCTGCTTAGGAAGCGAAGGAGCAGAGCATGCACTGCAGCTGAGTGAGACTGTTGGTGCTGGTCCTCAGGTCTCATTTCCCACACACACAAGCTAACCTGGCAGATGTATTTCTTAGGGGAATACTAATGTTAACAGAGAATAATTTAGGTTTCAATTTAAGCCATCTTGAGCTTTCCATACATTTGCTGGGGGGAATTACTTTTGCAAATCCTCTGAGTGGATTTATAACCAAATGAGTGTTTGGTTTCACATTACTGCATGCTGAGAGGGAAGCCTGTCATGGGAACAAATATCTGTGCTAAATTTTCATGTCCTTCAACCTAAAAAGGTGGGAAGATTAAACATTAGCTCCTGTGTTCTTAAAGAAAGAAGGAAAGGAAAAAACCTTTTGCGGACTGATGTAACTTAAAATACTGCAATGCACATATATTGTCCAGAGTAGTTGTGGATGTTCCATCCCTGGAAGTGTTCAAGGCCAATTTGGTGGGGCTCTGAGCAACCTAGTGAAGTGGAATGTGTCCCAGCCCATGGCAAGGATTTGGAACTAAATGGTCTTTAAGGTCCCCTCCAGCCCAAACCATTCTATGATTCTACAGTACTATGGTGAAGGAGAGAGAAATACGTAATTTTTTTTCTGTATTATAGGCACAGTAAAAACCTGAATAATTACACATGGTACTAGACATGAAAAACACTATATAAGCTCTTGACATTAAGTACTAAAATGAACTGACAGGCTGCAGCTGAGCTCTGTATCTTATATTGTGCTTGTCTAAGGGAGAGCTACAGCAGAGCCTCCAAAATAAGAATGGCATTTGACATCCCATCGCTTCACAAATACAGCATGAAAGAGTCTCTTGTTTAGACTTTTCTGTGGGCAGAAAGACAGCAGAGGACATGAGATGATGTCACCTTGGGAGTCCTCAGCCTTCAGAATTTCCTACCAGGAGTCATAACAAATATTCTGTGATGTTTTCAGGTACTTTGTCTGAAGTCCAGTAAGGATGTACTCAATTTTGCCATTGTCCAGCAAGCTGGTTTCAGTGTTCCCACCTGAAACTGAACAGTAAGATATTTTTTAATAAAAGAGTAAACAGGCACACTGAAACTACATGTGTTATATATATATATATATATATATTTCCTGGAAGGCAGCTAAATGCATAAAGACAAAGACTGATTAAACATTATTTTTCATGGAACTTCTGAAGTTATCTCAATTTTAATCTTTTTTTGACAGAAAGTGTACAAACTGTCTTTTTTAAACTAAACAAGGGAATTTCTCTGTAACAGCTTTGTTTGGAATTCTTTCCCTTCTCCTATCATACTGAAGGTTTTCCTTACTTTCTGGTCTCAGCAGGAAAAGAATTGGCCACAGGAAAGAGCTGAATGCTTTAGTGTATTCACGTTGCAAAGATAAATTGGGGTTGCTCTCTGGAAGACATATTTTTCTCCAGACCAAAATCATCATAGTCTCCACAATATAGAATTATTTTTTTAAACATTAAATTTAACTTTGATTCATCATACCATAAATTATACTCAAATTTGAAGTGGAAATTTGTGATCAGTTATCTACTTAGGCTGTATAAAAGTTGTATAAAAATCCCTCACACCATTAAAGGTTCAGATCCTTTTATTCCAGGATTAGAGTGTGCCTGTATTCAATAATATATGGCTTTATTCACAGGTTTTCTTCTGCCAGCAAGCCTTGTATGCTGCACATGCTGTAGCATTATGCATCTTGTTCCACGGACCTCTTAGATCAAATGCAAAATAAAATCTGTCTGTTTCTGTCTGTGTTGCTTAACTTCTCAGAACAATAGGGACGCAGTGTCTGTTGCAGTGATGCTGGAATCAAGAAGGGTATGATTGATTATGAAGAGAAGAACCAATTTTTTATGTAATGCCTTAAGAGCTCTTGCTGTTAACGCCGGAATATTTGTGTCCTTGCATAATAAACCTGAAAGTTATATGGCTTAGGAAATGGTTATCACCTCATAAACAGGAAGCACCCTCAAGGTATCATCTACTATAGGCAATCTGATCACAAAAATCTGTGTTCCAACTTTGCAGCAGTACTACATCAGTTCTTTTATAGCATCATTATGTTAAATGTTTTTAATGCAGGAATATTTCAGAATAATAGCAAACTATTTTCTGTTTCACTGCAGTTTCATTCAGGTCTATTAACGTGTGAACATGAAATAGAAACAGAGATTAAATGCCTTGTCTAAGGTCACAGTGATCTACTGGGTTAGATGTGGGAACAGTGACAAAAAACACCTGCCATCTTATATTGGTTTTGATTTGCTGTAGGACCTCATACACATCACCTGTACGAGGTCACTTGTGGGAGTTATTAGAGCAAATGTGAGCATGTATGTCTAAGCTGCTTGCTATATCTATTGTAAATATTCAACATTGAAAGTATAGAGGAAGGGTAAAATGTGATAGCCCGTTTTCACCCCAAGCAATAAACATCAGTATAAGTTGCCAAGATGTTGCTAATCTAAATCTAATGTTTATATATTATATAATGCTTACACCTTAAATTCATGCTTAGTTTTCCTACTGTCATTGTGTGTAAAAGTACTGATCTGTATCATGAATATGTAATATAACAGATTTTGTCACCTAGGACAGCTTCAGTAGTGCACCACACTGCTGCTTTAATGCTAATGTTCTTGAAGAACTGGAAGGGGCAGAGCTGGCCAGAGCATCACTGCACCTTTAACCCCTCAGTGTAACTGCGCTGCTGTCCATAGTGAACGGGTACACGACAGAGGCTTAGTGTGCACCGTGCTACTGAAGGACACTAGTGGCAAGACAGAGTAAGGATTTCACCAGCTGCACAACACAGAGTATCTCTGTGGTCTCTGCACTGCTTAGAACCTGAGAATCACAGAATGGTTTGGTTTGGAAGGGACTTCAAAGACCATCTAGTTCCAATCACCCTGCCATGGGCAGGGACACCTTCCACTAGACCAGGCTACTCCAAGCCCCTTTTAAGGGGGTGCTGCTCCAAGCCCCAAACACTTTTAGGGATGGGGCATCCACAGCCTCTCTGGGTAATCTGTGCCAGAGTCCCATGACTCTCACAGAAAAGAATTTCTTCCTAATATCTAATGTAAACCTAGTCTCCTTCAGCTTACGGCTGCTCCTTCTGTTATCACCACATTTCCTTGTGAAAAGCCACTCTCAAGCTATCTTTCAGGTCCCCTTTAGGTACTGGCAGTCTGCTAGGAGGTGTCCCCGAAGCCTTCCCTTTCCAGGCTGAACAAACTGCAGTTCTAGAGACACCATAACTGTTAACATGCAACAGGCTTGCTACAACAGGAGAGTACCTCTCATTATTTTCCTGTGAGCAGTAAGACAGCAGGAAGGGAATTTATTTTCCCCAAGCCATCATTTTGTCCTGAATCTTTTCCCCAGGATTTTCTTACTGAAGGAACTAAGGCTCAGATTGACTCTTTACAGTGTTTCTGTCTTCTAGATGCCACAGATTGCAGAGTTAAACAATAGTATTTTGCTGCAGTACCTATAGCTGTTCAACAGTAAAAAAAAAATGAGCTGGTGTCCTGGCACTAGGGTGGAAAGGTAGAAAGTTCTCACTCAGTTGTAAACATATTGGCTGCTCAGCTTTCCCTGTTAGCATGCTCACATTCTGAAAAATATCAATTTCTCTATTCAGATATCTGCAAATGCAAGTGCCACATGCAGGTCTCTTGCTGTTCAGACTTCAAAAACTGATTTCAGAGGTCTTTTCTATATATTTGAGGTCATCCATACTGAGAATAAGAAGCCTGACAGCTGCTAAGAGCAAAGAATACAAATGATAATCAGAGCTGATAATCACCTGTCATATTAAAAAAAAAAAAAAAAAAGAAGAACAAAAATTACCAAAAAAAATCTGCTCAAAAATACCAAAAGCATGAGTAGTTTGACTGACATTGTGAGTAAGGCTATTGTTTTCTATTTGCTGGATTTATTCAACTTTACAATTTATTTTCTGAGGGGTATGCAACTAATGAAGAAGAGAAAGGGAGAGGGAAAGAAAAAGGAAAAGGAGAAGTTGAACAAGGAAGGAAAGCAAAACGATTTATAGATTTGTCTCTTTTCAGCAGTTGATTGTATGCAAAAAAAAAAAGCTTAGTATTAAACTACTCTACAGTTTTGAATACATGTGATTTTCCATTCATTTCACTGGTATTTCCCTTTGCACGTGTGGTGTGGCACAAAGATAATATCAAAAGTTTGGGCCAGGTTTTGTCCTTTAACACGAGTCGCTGTTTTCCTTGAGTATAGTCATGTGATTGCAGTATGTAAAGCCTTTAAAAAGTGCCTACTCCTATGTCATTAAATCTAATGGTCGAGAACTTCTTAACTCCATATTTTTTACATATAGTGACGCTGGCTTAGTTTCTTAGCTATTTTGTCTTTCCATTCCTGAAACATCTGGTTAAATCTCTTCTTCCTTTGTCATACTACCGCCATCTATACACACTCACATCATCTGAAAGGATGTCCAACAATATGTAAATACTATTTTTGTCTTAATTATCTTCAAATTCCTAGTTCAGGAAACTCATGCTGGGATTTCTGTGCAATTTTCTCCCAAGCTTGGCTATTAATATTCCATTGTAGATCAGCACATGATTTTCCTTTTGAATCACTCTACTTCCACTTCATTGAGGACTGTACAAACGTATAAATTGATACTGCTGAGCTTTTTAGATTTAGCCAGCTGCTGGAAAAAAGGTTAATAGGTTTGGTTGCCTGGTGATACTATTCCAGTTCAAGTCTGTCAGATGTCTAATCATGTGTCTCAGCAGATGATATTTCCCATGATATTGCTCATAGCAGCTTTTTTCTATCATCTAAATTTCTCTAAAGTTTTAAAAAAGAGGCTGTCCTATCACCAAATGCATGATTTAGAGCTCTAATTTTAAGAATCAGATTCAATAATGTATACATACATATATGTGTATCTATATAATTTAATATAGAATATTATTATAATATATATAACACATATGTGAATATGTTTATATTTTATATAAAATTATTTTAAGCACAAGCTTGTACGGTGACTCTCACATTAAATGAACCATTAGACAAAGGTAGGGATATAGGTGTTTCAGGAAAATACTCAGCTATTAAAGAAAAAAAAGAAAAAAAAAGGAAAATGTTTGGGGTTTTCTTGGATTTAGAGAGGTGATAGCTATATGTGGTTAAATTTGCCTTCCAAATGTGCCAGACAGGTGTTTGCCCACTTGAAAACTACTCCAATGACTGCAGTAGAGTGGCTGATTTGCTGAAGTGCAAGAGTACTCAATTGGTCTCTTCAGTTAAGAGCTCAGTTTCCTTGAATTTTGTTTTTTTGTTTACATCACCAAAAAATGACCTTTTACAATTGTTTTTAAGTCACCTATCCCTGTGTGTGAGTGGATATAGATGTATGTGATATCTGCCTTGGCCAACACTGCATGGAATATGCAAAGGATGTGCTTATTTGGCTAATGTGTCAAAATTTACATCTGAGGAGAACTCCAGGTTAGTTTTCTCTGTGGATAAGATACTACATGGTCACATATATACACATTTCTTGTAACTCAAGTCTGTATTAAAAAAATGACAAAAAGTGCATTAATTTCGCAGTTGTGGTGTTCATCTGTGATGGGGAGATGAAGCACATGAACATCATTGTCAAAAGTATACTAGACCACAAATAAAAGCTAAGATAATACTAAAATGTCTGAATACTTGAAAAACATAGGAAAAAAGAACCAACAAAACAAAATCAAGAGCTTTATGAGGTAATAATATATAGGGATTTAAAATTAAGAGGATTCCAGGCAAGCACAGTCATCTTCGTTGCCTCGAGCTTGCCCCTTAGAGTGTATATTAATTGCTCCTTCCTATCAGACTTCACAGTATTCAAATCGGATCAAAGTTGGATTTCATTGTGTTTGAAGCATTCATAGTAATTATTATTCCAAGGTAATTTGGTCTTTTAAGGTGGCTGCTTAATCTTTCCACCTTTCAAGTGAAAATCCTAGCCAATTACAGTGATAGGTAGATAAGCTTTGATTTACTTAATCAGTTTGTTATTTTCTTCGTATTTATCTGCCGCAGCTTATAGTTCCAGGCTATTAATCCAAGTTAAGGATGTGTTGTGAAAAAGGAAGATTTCCTCAAGCCCCTAGTGCTTGATTAGTCTGTCAGCCCACAGGAAAGACAAAACCCTTTTATGCCATCAACCCATCAGCATCCCGTTATGGGGACCCTTCACTGAACAGTCCTCTGGATCAGAGGGTGACTTGAGAGACTTGTTCAGGGACACAGAGCAACAGCATAAAGGGAGACCTCTCAGTGGCTCTCCCCACTTTGTGACCCCTCTGTGGGTCTCCCCACTTTTTTCAAGTATATTACCTGCTACTAGCAATGGCTAGCACCTGTGAAGGACTCACACCAACAGTTTACGGAATAGCGCTCTTTCTTTATTAACATAAAATTGTGATGGGTTAAGGTTCAAGAATTATCAGTGATAGCATCTCACTGCAAAAAGATATTCAAAGCAATGCACAGACAAGCTCTAATCCTTAATGAAAGTATTCAGTACCGACGAAGTGTGGTTCTTACCCAATAGGTGTCCCCTGGGGACAAGGCAGGTTCAGCCTGTTGAGTGATCCCTGAAATTTTGATAAAGTCTTTCTTAAATTCTCCCCATTCCTAGCTTACTTTAATGCTATTTCTTTATGTTTAGGTGGAGCTTGAGTGACTCAGTCATTTTGTTACTGATCTTCACAAAAGGCTGAATGTACATTTTCAAGTTCACCATGTTTGGGCACATTTCCTCCTTGTGCTTTCTTTTTCTGTGGAGCGTGACAAGAAAAGGCGGGAGCAGGTTGGGCTTGGAGGATCTATAAGAATAAAAAAAACTATATTCCTTAAAGTAAAAGAGGATTTTTTTGTTTCCTCCCTCCCCCAGCTATTTATAGGAAGGCGTAAGTGAAAGATGAGGATAAATTCTTTGTGAATTTCACCAGCCATCCCACCAAAAAAAAAAAAAAAAAAAAAAGGAAAAAAANNNNAAAAAAAAAAAAGGTAGAAAAATACCTGGAAAAAAGCCTTTTTCTTTCTTTGGCAGCTTGGCAGTGTGGGCTAGTTTTTAAATCTCTGCTGGAGCCTTTTAGGAGAATTACCTTATCTCTAATGGCAGCTGTCACTTTGCCTAAATCTACGCTTACTGCTTTGTATTTTCTGCTTTCTCATTTGTGCTGCTGTTTTCATTATACATCCCTTAAGGGCTATAGGCATAGAAAATAATATAACATAGCAACGTAACAGGACATAACAGAACATAGCATGACATAACAAAACAAGGAAGAGGAAGAAAAATTGGATGGGAACAGAAAGAGTTGTTTAATCTTTACAGAAGTTGTTCAGTGAAGTGTATGGTTTGGAAACAGATAATTGCAGCAGCACCCATGTGACAGGGTTAGATTGTGTTATTTCTGTTCCACTCTCCCCAATAATCAGTAGGTTTTTGATACTGTGTGAAGAATATGGTACCTGGATAGCAGCATTACCAAACAGGTACAATAGGCCAGACTAGGGCTTCTTTATTTTTCTACCTTTTTCTTTCCTTTTCTGTGTGTTGTAGTCTGTTCAGACTTTGGGGATTTAAATTGATTTTCCTGGAAGCTTTTTCTGTAGGTTTTCATTGTTCAAATCATGATAAGCTTTGCTCCTAGCACCAATGGAAAAAGAAAATTAAATACAGGCATTTGTAGGTTGAGAACTCTCATAGGTGTCTATACCCTCAATCTCTAACATCAGTAATGTGCTGGGTACATTACAACAATAGGACAATAGAATGTACAACATGAGGGGAAATCCTGTGAAACTCTGAGGACAGGCACTGGGTGTGTGAGCTTGGTTTTGTTTATTTTTTATGTGTTTATTTAACACTCAATATAATGTGACATGAACCCATGAGAGTTTCTTTATGTCAGTACTGGTGTGAACATACCCACCCTAAATCAGGACAACCGCCCTCACAAAAGGAGGAACAGTTTTTAATTGCATTGTTTCCTAACCAAAGAGAGGCAAAGGTGTACTGAAGTGAGTTTCTAACTTACTTTCATGGATCTAATTCCATTTAAATCAGCGCTGAAACTCCCACTGAGCTGAGTCATACAGGATCATGCCAAAAGTCCTCTGTCATCCTAGATTAGAGAACATACAACTTCAGTGAAACCAGCTTTGAGTCCTGGGAGAGCTGGCGCTAACTACATAGCAGTGAATTTTAAGTATTTTACGGATGATTAGCTCTGTTTTTTGTGTTCAGCAAAGTCAAAGTAAGGCTGTGCAAAGAGCAAACTGGAAAAAGGAGGAGGATTCTACACTCAACACCCCCAAGGATATTATCTTCAGTGGCACTAACGTGGCCTGATTAACATTATGACAGAAGTTGTTAAATAGGATTGGGAAAGTCGTCCGTATGGCATATCTTGTTCATTCTCATACTGCCTTCTGATTTTTACTCTTTTCCCTGTATATCATACAAGCAGATTAGATAAAGAGAAATGGCTTTGAGCTTTGCCAGAAACTGGAAACCACTAATTAACAGCTACTTAGAGTTGAAAAGTTGTACCATTTAATTAATGATATTCATGGCACCATGGAATTAATGAAAATAACCAATTTTCCCTCATTTTTCTGCACACATAAATTTTCTGTGTTTTTCTGAGTCTGAAGAAAATTTTACACTGAGAAATATATTATTTTGCCCTTTTGTATTCAAACTACAAAATTGTGAGATAAATATGGGGTTTGGCTAATTATTTTAGTTTCAACGTATTTTTTCCCAAATTTTTACAATGGATAAACATTTCATGCAATATATAAAGTGTTTTAGCATAAAGAGCAGTGGTAAAAAATGCACAACAAAACACATTGTAGCTCTCTGCCAGTGCAGCTTGCTGTTGAGAGTAGGGGAATAGCACTTACATGGCGCCAAAACATAGTGTTTGTCACACTGAAGACCATAGATCTGTTTCTGACCAAGAGATGAAGCATCTGTCAAGCTTCATGCTGGGATAATTCCTGCAACTTGCAGTCCAATTCAGTATTTTTTTGGTTTCCAGTAGCACTTTTGACCGCTGCAATTACAAAATCAAGACCAAATAAAGCCTAGTGCAGCTGTTCCATATCCTTATATTGTGTTTCTTTGGTGTAGATTCAACTCTGAGCAAATGTGTCAATGGCTTGAAGATAAATTTAAACCTTTCTGAGAGAAACAAAACAAAACAAAACAACTTTGCTTTCTGTAAAGGAGTAATTTTTGAGAAAGATTTATATGTTACAAAGGAAAACCATAGGCCTGCAGTAAGGTAACTCATCTGTAAGTTTAAAGAGCTTTTTTTCCATTGTTCACAATTTCTAATTTTCCATTTACACAGAGATATAATCTGTTTTCTAATAGAATTATTTTCATAATTCTTTATGGAAATAGAACTTAAAGTGGATGAAAGGGAATTTCGTTTCATGACTATTTTTGAGAACAGATGAACTAGCAACATCTGCAAGACGTTCAGAAAATCTGTCAGCATCTAATATCCAATAATTCATGTAGCTTCTTGCCCAGACCTCATATCTAAGAAATAGAGTAAAAGGGGGAAAAAAAACATTATTTCCTAAGACCCTTCCTTGCTTTTATCTGGATAGCAATTATACTGACATTTTATCATTAACACATTATGGTTTTTATGATTGGCCTTTTTTTTATTGATTCAGGGAAAAGAGGCCAATAAATTGCACATTGGGATTTGTTTAACTTCTGCATGGTTGCTTCTGCTGATGTTAAAGTTTAATAAGTTTATTTCTTGCAGTATCTAAGGTTAGCTAGACCTCCACTGGCTTTATGAAAATGAACCAAATGTCTCCTTGGATGCATGGGCAAACATATCAGAAGGACTCATATAAGGCAAAGTGACTCCCAGTCTTCCGCCAGATGCAGCCCTACCATCATTGCCAAGATGAAGTAATGATACAAAGAGATTGATTCATAAGCAAAGAGTATTTGGGTGTATCTAAGTGAGAGATTAATGTGACAAGCAAAGGATATTTCCAAAAATAATAGTTTATCTTGGCTGAAGACACAGGCTTGCAATGAATTAATGTGTTGGAAATGTTTCTGGATACAGATGCTGCTCTCTCATATAGCAACATATATGATTAAGACATCTGTCAGGTTACAAAATGACTTCCTTCTACTGGATGCTAGCTTGACCCAAGCCATAAATACTGCAATTTCCAGCCATGTGAGCTTCAGCAATACTGTATAAAGCATGAAGTACCTGCAGAATCTAGTAAAAAACCTTGAAGAACCTACTTCTAGTACAAAATTTCCAGCCAGCCAAAGCTCTAGGAAGAAGACTATGATTTAAAAGTCTACTTATCCAACAAATGGAATTTTTTTTTCATTTACACATAGACATATTTTTAATATAAATATAACAGTACTGCAGTGGGAGAGTTGAGGAGGAAGTAAAAATGTAAGTGGGTATTTCTTTGGCCTACATTCAATCAGGCATAAGGGTATAAATAATTAAAAAAATAAAAGATTTATATCACTCCACTATACAAACAGAAGAGAAATGACAGCTGCCTCATTACAGTCCCTTAGCAGGCAGATTGGACATATTACTGAATAAAAGACCTGATAAGAAATATAAATCTACCTACATGTAAAAGAAAGAGTAATCACAACCAATTTTGTTCCAACCCAAGAATTTCCTTGTAAAAGACATTTCCACATGATTGTTTCAAAAATTTCTAACAGATACCACTTGTCATCTGGAAAATAGCAGAAATACCTTAAAAATCTTGCAAATTTTTATCATGCTATTACCCTAACACCTTTACACCTGTCTTTAATACTTCTGCTTGGAAGGGTCATCCAACCCAGCATATAAAACCACACCAGTGATTTAAAAGAACAGTTACACCTTTAAGCTCTACTAGTTAAGCTGTAGTTCTTCATTAAATGAAATGGCTCACGCATAAATAATGCAACACAGACTTAGGGAAAAAAAACATCTCAAGTGACCAAATTAAATTACAGTAAAGGTACCCATGTCAGGTATTACTTTTCATAACTACATGGCCAAAGTTTTTTCTTTGGAAATAATTAGAGAGCAATTGAAAATATTAAATGCACTATTGTAACAGGATTGATTTTAATGCCATTTAAATACCTTTTTTTTTTTTCTCTTCTAGCAATTTTCTAAGTATAAATGAGTTGCATTTCCAGGACTCTTTTCCCTGTAGGATTTTTTTTTCCTTTCACAGAATATTAGGTAGTGGTAGTTTCTTCAGTAATCTTCAAAACTCTGCCTCTCTGCCTGTAATTAGTTAATATTTCTAAAGAGCTTTAAGAGATAAAAGGCTATATAAATGCTAAGTGTTGCCATTTCTTTTTGCAGAGGTAAATCTGATTCTCTGTTATAATGACGAAGGCCATAGCTCATCATCTTGGCTGATTATGGAACTTACGAGAACAGATTGCCCATAACCATTGCATACCCATCTTTCCCATTTTGAAAATTATATTGCTCACAGCTTGACTCCTTAAAAGTTAGAATGATAATAGTTTTAATGTGTTTGAAATAGAATATCAACTAAGACTGGTTGCTCTGAAGAATTCCACTCAGGTTTTTTGTCCAACCAGTCAAAGTAGCTTCAAAACAAAAAAGAAAAACAAAACAAAACAAAAAAAAAAAAAACAAACCCAACAAAAGTCTGGATAAGATGTTCTTGGAGTTTTTTTGGTTTGGTATGTTATGGTTTTGGGAGCTTTTGAGTTATTTTCTATTAATCCCTTGAAAGGTACATTACAAGACTGAATTAAGTTTCCTATTTCAGCCTGTCTGCATCTGCTATGTGGATTAATAAGGTATTCATTTCCATGGATGTTCTTCTGATATCATTCTCAGCCTTTCTTCTCAAGCACAGAAGAAAATAGTTTATTTCTCACATATCAAAATATTATTTTACAGCAATAATTGTGAAAGAAATAGCAGGAAGAGAGGAAAAGACAAGACTATTTCAGCTGTTAAAGAAATAGCAAAGTGGATCTGGAAAGATTTTATTGAAAATGTCAACTTTATCTCCAGTTTATCTCCTTCCAACTTATTTAAATATCCTGACTAAAAACATTTCTGCTTGAGCTACTGTGAGATTGGAAGTTCATTATGCATGCCTCCTTTTAGCTGTTATTTACTGGACATGATTATGTTAGTATGACTTCTTGAAAAGAAATTGCAAATAAAGTGAAGGAACTAACTATGAGCAGATGAGGTAGAAATTTTTTATAATTATGAGATGAACTTCAACTTTTGAAAACCTGAAAAAAAAAGGAAAAAAAAAAGTAAAATCTATTCCTCTCGCACTATACTTCTGTTCTCACAAATGACATTTCATGATATGATTCTTATGTGCTGTATTTTAACACCAAATCAAAGTCTGATTTTTGGTTTAGATGAATCTGGATGCCCAAGAAACCAAGTGCAAAAAAAAACCCAAAGCCAAAACAAAACCAAAAAGCAGTCTTCAAGCTCTCACTTTAAAAAAATTATTAAAAACAGAGAACTTCTTGAGCAGTTTGTAAAACATGAATGTAAGAAGATTTCTACTAAATTTTGATTTCAGTGTTCCTAATTCCTTTTTCTTATGATCATTCATTACCAGCTGTGAAGTGATTCTTAAATAAGCTTCCTTGAGTTATTAGTCATTGATGCCTCATTAGTGTAGTAAATACTGCTTTGTAGTATTTACAAATGCCATCCTTGCTTGGCATTTGGGAGTTTAGCCAAGCAGTTTGTTATTTTTTATTTATATTTCCAAGACTGAAGAGAAAAAATGTTAACCAGATGCAATTCTGCCTTCAAAACTCACTTAAAATAGGAATCATCATGCTTTAAGGGCTAGTAGATGCAAAACTAACTATATTGCTTCAGGATTCCTTGTCTCTTCCTCTGGAGTGAAAGGTACAAGCTAATACAAATCTATGGGAATTTCATTTAGCAAGATGAACATTAAATTTTTTATTTTTTTTTCAGTTCATCATTCACATTTTTAACAAAGTTGTTCTTTTGTACTTTTGTTTTCCTCTAGTGACTCAAGGTGACGTGAGATCATGACTTTCAAAAAAATCTGACAAAAATAATTACAATATTTTGAGTGAAATTTTTTTAAAGAAAATAGATTTTATGGGGTTATTGGTTGGGGCCTTTTGTTTATTGGTTGTTTTTTGGTTGGTTTTTTTTTTAAGACATGTCAGAAACAAAATCACTGCCCAGTTAACTGTAACACTGAGTAGTGCCAAGCTTGGGATGTGGAACTAACATGGATGAACCAATTCAGTGACTACAGTGAATCTATGTAGGGTGGTGAAGGAACAAAGAATAATAATAATTATTACAGGCAGTTTTTTTTTATTTCTACTGTAAAATATGACAGGGAAGAAGAAACATTGTGGAGCCAACTTACCATCAGTCATATAATTCCCTAAAACGTGCTGCATGTTTCCTCCACAGCTGAAACTAGTTTTTAAAATGGAAGATTAGATTTTCATGTGACTGTGAGACCCGAGCTGTTTCATGATGCCAGCTCTGTAAATTTTCCAGTAAAATCTGCAGGAAGTGGCAATGCTGTCCAAGACTTCATAATCCTTTGCATCTGGAAAATCCCCACCACTGTCAGCATGACCAAACCACAGAAAGTCTTAGGCAAATTAAGCCAATACTGTCTATTAGTAAAGAGATCAGTGCTCTCAGTTTTGGGCAAATTGTTGTTATTTTTTATTTCTATTATTATGACACTCTGTCATTATTGATATAAAAAGAACAAGGAACATGTGCAAAAGTAAACCACATGCTGTCTCAGCTAGCCAAGAAAATATATACCAGATGGGAGATGATGAGACAAGCCATTAGGTTGTATCAGCCCATCATGGAACAAATGCCTCAGGGCTTACTTGCTAAGCCCATAGTACTGACAGCACATGGGATTAAGGTGTCCACCAGTGAAACTCTGTGAAAATATGCCCTGTGCTTCCACGCAAAGTGTAGTCCTGGATTCAAGGTGACTAGAAGTAATAAGGTGAATAGTTTCTTTTCTAAAACTGTAACAGTTGGAGCATCATTCACTCAAGACCTTACAAGATTTGTGTGAGTAAAAATAAAAAAAATTATAAGGAAAGCATGGTGAAACAACCTTCCCAGCATGAGTTGGTAGCTGAGAGATTTGGGTTACTGATGCTCCCCTTTTCAAAGCTGTGCAGCATCTAACATTTTACAGATGTTGGGACTGTCAGTATCCAGGAGTCACCTTCAGCAAGGACAGTGAAGAGGAGAGACACTACTCACAGCCTGAGATCATGCAAAGTAGCTCTTTCCCCCAGTGCTTGCAGCTTAGTTTTACCTGACAGATCATGCTTTTCCCTATTTCTCATAAACCAAAAGACAACTGACCTCTGCGTTGGCACCCTTAATAGGGTAAAATCACTCTTAAATTGATCTAAATCTAATAGACACAAAGTTGCACTTTTATCCCTTTCAGATTTTACCTGAAGTAGATAATATTAATATTAACATTAATATAAAAATATTAAACCCACAATTTTACAGATTTTTCCAGTAACTCCAGTTTAAAATATGCTGTTGTGATAATCTGGCAGAGTAGACATACAGTTTATTTCTGTAATGAGATTTTTATTATAAATCGTCCCCCACCTCTGTAAAAAAAATAAAGCCAACAACTGTGAAAATCAGCAAGAAAAATTCACAGAAATGCAAATACTTAAGTAGTAACTGAAGTGTTACAAAATTCTGATATAAAAGAACAACGACTAATAAACCAGTAAATTTAGTGTATCAATGAAAGTTGTTGTACATATTATTTGGGATACTCATAGATGTATTCCTGAAACTGCCCTTCTGGGTAATTCCCACTCTTTAGATTTGTCATCAATTCCGAGATTGAATATATAATTTCCTTACTTTTATTGCTGCATATTTACGAACAATAGCTACACCCCATTTATTTCCCAGTAGGAATATTTTTAGTAAGAGACTACTTCTGATTGATGAAAGCAGAATGAAAAATAATTTAAATATTGCCTTTTAACCAAGTAATTTTTCTTAGTCTCTTTACTTATTTGAAATAAACTCGCAGCTAAAATGAGTCCACTGAGGGCTGTGTGAGGCTATAACTGGTAGAATAATATCTGAGTCTGAATGTTTATCTCTTCCTAGGTAGCTGACAAGGATTATCCATTTATCCATTTCCAGATTTTCTCTGAATTCCAAGAAATATACACTAAAGATGAGAACAAACCTACTGAGAATATAGGCCAGACACCTTATAGGTTAGTGAGCATCACTATATACGTGAGCCTCTAAAAAAAGATCCTAACCACAAATCCTATTTTTCCATAACGTCTTTCTTTTACTTCAGGTTACCAGGTGAAATTAATTTTTGTTTCTTCTTCTAGCTTGTGTTAGTCTAAGTTCAATTCATTAATAATTTAATTTCAAAAATCTTCTCAAACCGAAAGAAACATATAGTAAATTTTATACTGAAAAGTCAGAAAGCAAAAACAATTGTATTCATCATATTCAGCAAAAGGCTGCTAAGTAAAATTTGGGAGTCACAAGTAAAATCTGAGAGTCATTTAATAATTGGGAGGAGGTTAAGGAGTCTGCTATGGTTATGTAATTTTATATTAGAGGTGTATTATGTCAGTGGAAGTGCTCCATTATGAGCTGGGGATAAAGCCCTGTCTTATTGACTGGACGTAGGATTATCATAATTTATTTCTGTGTATGGAATTTCGTTTGATATTTTCTTTTCTTTGTCGTTTACCATGTAAAAATAGTATTCTAAGTAATATGCAGCTATTTTAAAAGTTCTCAGAGAAAACTACATACTGAGACAGTTCAATATAAATAACTCTTCCCCCCTACTCCCTTATTATTTCCATAGAAAATGTAGAGATTCCATTTTAAAATAACCTGAATAGTTAAAAAATATAATATGGTACTTCATATATGAATAGGATTTTTTAAACTTGGGAAAAAAAAGAAAATACAGGGAGCAATTTTTAAAAAATGTTCATAAAATTAGACATATATTTCTGAGCAGTAATTATATTTCATTCTCTGATGCTGCCATATCAGTCAGTTAAAATAAATTTGTCTAAGTAAATGCAAGTTGTGCTTTTCCTAGTAGGAGGCCATAAACCAAGACATTGGTTTGCAGTGGGATACCTGCACTGGGAGCCATCTGAACAATCTACAGATAGCTGGATCAGAGCTGCTCTCTCAGGTTGCATTTAAAGTCCAAGGAGAGGGACAAGCACTTTGAAAGTATCTCATCCAAAACAGACAGCCAAAATAGGTGAGATGGATCACATTCTGAAAGTGATTCCTCATTTCCACTGACTACAAGGAAACAGGACAGTGGTTTATTTTATCTTCAGATATGTGCTCCATAGACTTGCACACTGAGATAAAGGAATTCCGTTCTGATGGGAAAAAGCAGTTAGCCATGTTCAAGCCCTAGTTCATTTGGTGGCCCAGTATCTTTGTTTGTATACCACTACTTGTATACCATTTCACAGCATCCCTCCTAGTCTCATCAAAACAGGACTTCAGCCACAAAAAAGAAAAAATATTTTTAGTTTCCTTGTGTATTTCCAAATAATGAATCCCAGTGTGTATGTTTACAATTTTTACTCAATATTTTTTCACTATTTCACATTTGTTTTGTAGTTCTGTTTTTCCATTGGTGAAAGATAATTTGAAAATTAGATCAGCCTCAAGTTTACATATAAAAGAGAAAGAAAGGTAAGACCCCCTTGTAACTCCTCCCTTGTGAGTAACTTCAATATATCCACTGGGATTGCAAGAAAATGCTATAGCGCAGGACTGGAATATTCATTTGAAATATAAGTAGCAGAAAAATCAGAAGTATTGATATTACAGCTAGAACTAGTATTTGGGAATCTTCAAAGCCCAGGTAAATCAGGAAAGAGCACACTGTCCAAGGGAGGAAAAGGATTTGGCATCAGGGGAGAAGAAGCTGGAAGAGGAGAAGCTTTTCTGCTGCAGTCTGACTGCAGAAAAACATAGCAGCATATGTAATACCAGGACTTGCCCATGTCTTGATGTGGAGATGAGTTGAGCTATAGCAAAGATGGGAAAATGAATTTTTTAAAAAATTGATTTATGAGTACTCTAGAATGTCTGAGTGACCCAGGGTACATGGTGGCAAGTAGTGCATCTAGAACCCCAGAGCACTTCAAAGTAGAGGCATCACTTTGATGAATCATCATTGATTCATCTCACAAGCTGACTGTACCTGAAGACCTATGATTGCAGTTACCCAAAAAATAACCAGGCTGGATCTAATCAGGAAATCACTGATTATTTAGTCAGAAAGGTTCCCAGAGTGGTGGTGGATGCCCAATCCGTGAAAATGTTTAAGGTCATGTTGGACAGGGCTCCAAGCAACATGACCTAGTTGAACATGTCCCTGCCTGTGGTAGGGAGACTGGACTACACGACCTTTAAAGATTTCTTTCGTGGGGGAGCGCCTTCAGTGCAGGTTCTTTGGTGAGCTGCTGCAGTTTGAGCTGCAGTTCAAGCTCTGGGGCGCGGGAGCCCAAGCCCAAGACAGTGAACAGCCAACGCTTCACACAGCAAAGGGCACCTCTGGCCCATCCAGGTGACTGCACACTTGCAGACACAGCAGGAGCTGAGGACTTCACACTGTCCTGAGTTAGACTGAGAGGGTAAAATCCCAGGGTTTCCTTTGTTCAGGGCGCTTACTCAGAGGCACCAGCTTGAGCTGTTATTTAGTTTTGTTATTGCACCAAGATTAAATTGTTGTAAGGATCTGGACACCTGGAACTCTAATATGGGAAATCTGGGGTTGAGACAGTAAAGAAACCTGCTCTGAGTGTGAGTATGGAGCGCGTAGGCTCAAAAGGGCCTTGGTTCCAGCTCAGGTGATACAAGTGTGACTGTCAGAGTGGCTCCTGGGTGGTCAGACAGGGGAGCTTCCTTAATACTGTTTAACCAAAACCATTCTATGATTCTGTGATCCAGTTTTCATATATATTTTTTTTCCCCTGGCTTGTTTCTGCTTCAGTGTTCATAATTCAAATATGATTCTTAAGTTAGGAACCAACTGTGAGTCCAAGTTACAGTAAAATGCAATTTCAAACCTGGGACTCATATTTTCTCAAGAGAAAAAGACCTCAACACTAATCCTAAACTGAAAACCAAACTGTATCACTTTCTTGCAGTATAAATCACTTTCTTAAAACTGTTCAGCTATATTTTTTTTAAAAAAAGATGGTAAGCACATATATAATTCAAACAGGATTTTTACATATAACTTTCCTGGCCATGCCTTAGTAGGAGTTTTATGGTTCTCATCCTGATTGCAATCTGTAGACCTGAATAATTTTTAGGTACTTTCTGAATCTCACTACAATTACATTCTCTTTTTTTTCCTAGCTTTTCCTTTATCTTCGCATTTAAGTGTATTTCACTCTAATCCTCAATCTGCCATTCAAAACGTGTCAACTTGAGGAATACTAGACTACAGCAGTAACTGACAGTATTTTTAAAAATCAGTCTAGACTGTATGCAGTAGGTCTCAGAGAAAAGTGCTTGCCTATGATATATGGCATTTTAACATATTATTTTAAATTACTTCCATCAAGCTATGAAATGGCATTCAGTTCATGAGCATGTGAACAAGCTGTAGAATTTCCTTTGACAACATGCTCCTTGTGAGATCAAACTTGTAAAACATCACATCAGATTTGATGTCTAATACATCAACTAATTCCCTCGCTTTGTTTTTTTTAGTTCTAAAGATTTAATGTTGAGAGGATATTTTCCCCAAGTTGACATAAATATTAGAAATCAGAAGAAAATGTGACTTATTCTTCCTGCAAGAATTGTCTCTAAAAGACAGTGCAGCACTTAGAAATAATCAGCCTGCAGAAATGGAGAAGATAAGGAAATGACAGATTCATTAAACAGCTGTTTGCATCTGTCTTTAAAGCAGAAGCAGATTTTAGACAGCTGCATAACAGAGAAATATGCTCTAATAGAGCAGAAAGGAGTAGTTGCATGCAATACAGCAATAACAGGAATTGTTGCAAATTTTAAAATGAGACAGCACTGTGCAAAGTGACACAAAAATAACAACATTCAGGATTCTGGATTTTTTCCTCCCTTTGATTTCTCAGTTGTCTTCCAGTCTGGAGAGGTGTAATCTATAAAATGAAGTGAGCAGATGGTTTGATTTCCTTGTTTCCAAGAGGGGATGTGCATCAGTCTGGCTTGAGCTGGGCAGTGCTCAGATGAGGGCTGCTCTCACCTGTTGCTGCTGTGGTGTACCTTGCTCTATGGAGCACTTCAATGCATTTGGCAACTGACAGTCATTATCTCCTCTGTGAAGTAAAGGAGCTTATTAAAAAATAGCCTTGTCTTTAATCTTTCTTACTACAGGGACTACTATATTTAATATAGTTACATATTACATAAAATATTTAAAATAATAGAATACATATGTGTATATAATGTAAATATTAATATTTCATATGACTATAAGAAGACCTGCATGTCCCACTACAAGCATCTCAGCACTACCGTCTTCCCAGAATGAAGGCTGTGACTGGCATCTTTTTAACCAATGAAGCAGCTGAGAGTCTTGAGCCTCACCACTTACACCCCACTTCAGTGGCTAAAGCCTATAAAGTTTCTTTTCCCCACTTTTATTTTCTATTGTCAAAGCTTGACCTAGACTCAGAAATAGAACCCAATACTATTGTTTTAAAGTAAAAATCAGTTCCTTGAGAGAGCTTCTTATATCTTTAATGATGAACATTTTTTTTGCTCTTTACGAGGGCACATGGCAATGGGACAAGGAGGAGCGGCTTTAAACTGAAAGTAGGTTTGGATTGAATATTAGGAAGAAATTCTTCACTGAGGGCAGTGAGGCACTGGCACAGGCTGTCCAGAGAAGATGTAGTTGACCCTTCCCTGGAAGTGTTCATGGCCAGGCTGGAAGGGGCTTTGAGCAGCCTGGTCTGATGGAAGGTGTCCCTGCCCATGGCAGGGGGCTGGAACCAGATGATCTTTAAGATCTCTTCCAATCCAAACCCTTCTTTGATTCTGTGTTGGTGCATAATCCAAACTGGGAGGCCTCATGTTACTTATTCTTGATTTTTGAACAGTCTTGAACCAGAAATTACTATGATATCACACTCTCATGTTCCTATGCTGCCCCCATGAAATCATTCTGACATAAATAACTCTGAATTCACTGTCATGGTTATTATATTCCTGTGGTGTTTCTCCACATCACCTCTTCATTTACACCAAATTTCAGTTCTGGCACCTTGTTTCCATTTAAATTTGGATTCTTGTTATATTGATCTGGGAAAAAAAAAAAAAGCTTTATGGTGGCCATGTTCTGCATTGCATCTTCATTATGAACTTGCAGCCATCTTTCGAGAGTGACCTCTAGGTGTCTGCTTTTGGTCTGCCATGACCAGAATGAGTGCAGCGGGAATTTACCCATTAAATCGTGTCACCAGTGTGGAGGAGGTTCAGATCTTCCTTCCTTCCTTCCTTCCTTCCTTCCTTCCTTCCTTCCTTCCTTCCTTCCTTCCTTCCCCTTAGATATGTTAATTTTGTCCACAAGCTAAGCAAAACAAAACAGAATTTACACTAAAAATGCTGCTGCTTTTCTGTGTAATCCCTTTTCCATTTTTTTTTAGTATAACGTGCATTATTTATCTTAGTTCCCTAGAAAATAATCAGTTTTTATAGGAATACATTAACTGCAATTTAAAAGTGAAAAATCCAGAGAGTTTTTAGTGGTTTTGATCAAATTTAAAAATACCATTAAAAACCTTCCAGACTCTAATTAGTCTAAGGACAATTTCTAACTTACATTTTTTGGTTTTGATATTTTATTCCAGGACTGTGCTGGTTTTTTTTTCTCTGTCACTGAAAGCCTAAATTATCAGAGAAATGTATATTAGAGAATTCCCTTCATTCCACAGCTGTATGTTTCTCTCTCTAGTTTTCCATTCCAAACTGGTCAGGATTATTTTCCTGTTTTGTACTTCAGCCACTGACAATGCAAAAGAGAAACTGAAAGCTGAAGAGCTGTGTCCGCCCTGAATGACCAAATGCACAATCCTAGGTTCATCCTTTCAAAATGTTATGGTAACATTTGCTCCAAACCAAAAATTTGTAGCTCTGGAAATTTTTGTTCTTCCACTCTTGGCCTTTAAAAATACATCGCCTACTTAAACAAAGATCAGAAATACTAAATCTTCTTTTGCCATGAACACCATAGAAAGAAAATACCGGTTGATGTATAGATTGGGATGAAGGCAAAGGAAGGCCTGAATTTTTTTTCTAGAAGCATAGAGGGACTCCAAGGAAAGTTAAATAAAGCAATAAATACTCTAATGATTAATTAAAAATCTTAAAATAATTAATTTAAGAAGTCATATTTAAATCAAAACTGTTTTTTTATTTTTCTTTTCTGTATCCCACTATAAAATACATACAACACTGTATGTGTGTGTGTATATATATATATATATAGGCTA